>JAOANK020287324.1:0-15086 GCA_026257165.2 Telfairia occidentalis
TTCCACCAAAAATAAATATTCAAATTACAAAGGAAAAATGTTTTCATCACTACCTACGTTAAAAAATAAAATAATTTCACGGGGTGTTACATTCTCACTAATCCATAAGGAGATTGCATGTATACAAATAGATCATCCCAAAAGTAAAAGAATATATCATGAAGAAACTTCCTTAGTTGTTGCTTCATCAAATCGGATGGTCATAAACTTGCAACCAAATAATTAACAATGTCTGCAAACCATGGTAATTTAACATCAGTAATTTGTGCTACCATAAACAATTGGTCATCTAGAAAACAATCTTTGATCTCTAGTTGCTGCAACATTTCTTTTGATTGCTCAACTCTTAACAGATGATCTGCAACATAATTCTTCGAACCTTTCTTGTATTTGATTTCTAAATTAAACTCTTGTAGTATAAGCACCCATCTGATAAGTCTTGGTTTTGCATCTTTTTTTGCTAATAAGTAGCGAATTGTTGCATGATCGGTAAAAAAGTAACCTTAGATCCTACTAGATATGGTCTAAAATTTTGAAATGTAAAAGCAATTGCTAAAAGCTCCTTAGTGGTAGTGTAATTTAATTGGACTTCATTTAATGTTTTGCTTGCATAATAAATCAGATGAATCATCTTGTCATGTTTTTGACCCAACATTAGTCCAACAGCATAATCGCTCACATCACATATTAATTCGAAAGGAAGATTCCAATTTGGTAATGAGATGATTGGTGTAGTGATCAACACCTTTTTTAATACTAAAAAGCGTGCAAACAATCTGTATTGAACTCAAAAGATATGTTAGCTTCTAATAATATACAAAGAGGTTTAGATATTTTAGAAAAGTTTTTGGTGAATCTTCGATAGAAACCTACATGGTCGAGGAAACTTCTAATTCCCTTCATAGAAGTTGGTGGTTCCATCTTCTATCTGATCTCAATCTTGGCTCTATCCACTTCTATTCCTTTTTCAGAAATCTTATGGTCTAAGACAATTCCTTCTTTCACCATGAAATGACATTTTTCCCAATTTAAAATCAAATTAGTCTCTTCACATCTTTTCAAAACTTTTCCTAAATTATTTAGATAGGTGGTGAATGAATTCTCTAAAACTAAAAAATCAACCATAGGAACTTCCATAATTAATTCAACCATGTTAGAAAAGATTGCCAACATGCATCTCTGGACGGTTGCTAGAGCAGCATTCTTCTAGATGTGAATGTGTCATAACGACAATTAAAGGTAGTTTTCTCTTGATCACCAAGGGCTATACTAATCTGGTTATAACCCAAATAATCATCTAAGAAGCAATAGTAAGTCTGACCTACAAGCCTATCCAACATTTGATCAATGAAAGGCAAAGGAAAATGATCCTTAATTATAGTTGTATTCAACTTCCTATAATCCATATAGACCCTCCACTCTATAATTGTTCTTGTTGGAATAAATTCATTTGCTTCATTGGTGATCACAGTCATTCCTCCTTTGTTGGGTACACACTAAACATGACTTACCCAATTGCTGTCTGCGATTGGATATCTAATTCCAGCGTCTAGCCATTTGATGACTTCCTTCTTCACAACTTCTTTCATAGCGATATTCAATCTTCTTTGCTACTCTGTAGATTTAAAATTTTCATCTTCTAAATTAATCTTATGCATGCAAAAAGATGGACTAATACTTTGGATGTCTGCTAAAGTCCAGCCAATGGCTTTCTTGTATTGCTTCAACAATTGAATTAATCGATCTTCATCTTCTGGTCGTAGATTTGCTGCCACAATGGTTAGTAGTGTTTCCTTTTCACCAAGGTAAATGTATTTCAGATGCGATGGTAGTGGCTTTAGTTCTAGCTGCGGCAGTTCCTCAATAGATGGTTTCATGGGTGGAGATTTTCTGTCATTTAAATTAAGAGTTTCAAATGTTTTCTTATGGTTTGAAATTTCACATACCTTTGGAATTGCTGACGCAAACTATTAATCTCTTTTTCTGCTTCCAGGGATTCAACATTCTTAAACTACTGCATATGATGCTCTTGAAATTCGATCCTTATTGCATTTTTCACAACTTCCTCCAACAATTGAATTGCTGAGCATTCCTCAACTTTGTGCGGATGTCTAATGGCGTCAAATACACTGAATTTTACCTCTTGATCATGCACCCTCATGGTTAATTCTCTTTTCTGCCCATCTACTAACGTTCTGTCTATTGCCAAGAAAGGTCTTTCTAGAATTTTAGGCACTTCATTATCAGCTACATAATCCAAAATGATGAAACCAACTAGAAATATGAACTTATCTACTTGTAGATGTCTTCAATATTTCTTTCAAGATATGTAATGGATCAGTTAGCCAATTGAAGAGTTATAGTAGTTGGCCTCGCTTCCCCCACTTCTAACTTCTTGTAAATGAATAATGGCATAAGATTGATACTGGCTCCAAGATCACATAATGCTCTTATTAATTCTTTTCCTCCAATTGAAACAAGAATGATAAATGATTCAGGATCCTTAACTTTTGGAGGTAGCCTATTTTTAAGGATTGCACTACACTCTTCAGTTAATGAAACTGTTTCCTATTCCCCTAATCATTTCTTCTTGGTCAAAATATCCTTGAGGAATTTTACGTAGTTTGGCATCTGCTCAAGAGCTTCTACCAATGGTATGTTTATGTGAAGCTACTTCAGTACCTCTAAAAACTTCTTAAATTGAACCTTTTGAGTTTTCTGCTTAAGTCTCTGAGGATAAGAGGGTGGTGAGGGTTTGAAAGGAACAACTGGAGAAGACTTTTGAGGTTCTGCATATTTTGTTTTGGAAAATGCTTTTGCTTTATGTCCATCTTCTGTTGTTCTTCAATCCTTACCTCACTGTTCATGCTATCTTGTAGTTCTTCTAGAATTCATGTTGGAACTCAATTGCTGCAACAAAGCGCGTGTTCCAACTAAAAGTTTTCCAATTCTTAGTTCTGCTATTTACGCTTGTTCTTTACCTACTCTTCAAGGATTTTTCGTATCTGAGGGAAGTTGTCCTTGAGGTCTATTTTTTAACTAGCTGGTTAATTGTCCAATGTGAATCTATAAATTTCTCAACGAAGCTTGGTGACTTTGAATCATAGCATCATTTTTGGCCATATACATCTTCATCATATTTTCTAATGAATTACTTGAATTACTAGGATTTTGCTAGGGCAATGGTCTATTTTGCTGCAACATGAATTACTGATCCTACTGTCTGAATCTAGGTAGATAATTTCCCTTCTGTTTTGCATTAAGGTTCATGATGATTTCCCCCTTGACTCCAAGAGAAGTTAGGATGATTTCTCCACCCTGGATTGCAGGTGTCAGAGTGTGTATTATTTCTTCCTATATAACAAACTGATATTGGATTGCTGGGGTAAAATTCATAGTGTGCCATTCTCCACAGAAAACACATAATTCCATTGTGACTTGATTTACAGTGGCATTCTGTGGTGTGTTGTTCCCTTAAAGTAGGGTTTTGATGATGTTTGTCAAAGAAGCAATGTCTAACCTAATAGATGTTAATGCATCAATGTCTCTAATTCCTTGTGGTCTATTTCTAGGATTTGATCTCGCATCATACCATTGACAACTATTGGTTGATATCATTTCCAAAATTTCATATGCCTCATTGTATGTTCTTGAGAGTAATGCACCATTTGCTGAAGTATCTACCACGTTCTGTGTAGTCGAATTTAAACCATTATAAAATGTTTCTAATTGCATACAATATGGTAAGCCATGGTGAGGATACTTTCTAAGAAGTTTCTTGTATCTTTCCCATGCATCACTAAAGGGTTCATCCACATATTGCCTGAAAGAAACAATCTCTGCTCCGAGTTAGCATTCCTTGTAGGTGGGAAATACTTAATCAGAAACTTCGCTGTTAATTCATTTAAGGTAGTAATGGATCTTGGAGCAAATGTGTTTAACCAGGCTTTTACTTCATCCCTTAATGAATATGGTAATAGAGTTAAATGTAGAGCATCTTTAGAACCTCCTTGAATCACAAATGAGTCATTCACTCATAGAAAATTCTTCAAGTGCAAATGTGGATCTTCTTGCAGGTAAACCATGAAGTTGACCTATGGTTTGTAACATCTGGAACATTATGGGTTTCATCTTAAACATTGGGACTGCATAATCTCTTATGGCTCTTTCCTTGTCATTGGCTTGAATTATAGGTTTTCAACATGATCTACTGGTCTGATTTGCTGTAGCATTGCTACTTCAGGTAATGAAACTCATTCTTTATTTGGTTGTTGATTTACTTGCTCCATCCGTCCTCCAGGAGTTCGAAGATTTTGCTCCATCAAATTTGCTTAATTTCTCAACTCTCTCCGTAATCAACGAAAAGTCCTTTCGATTTTTGGGTTAAATTCAACCTCCAAACTAGGATTAATGTTCATACACTAGTTGCTGCAATCACAAAGAATATTGAATCAATATAAATGAAGCTCCAATTCACTAAAAAAATTAAATTCAAAAAAGCCAAAATGCAATATAATTCTCGACAACGACACCAAAAACTTATTTATGTGTTTGTAGGTGAATGATGAAATCACACAAATGAATGTGCAAGTATAGACAGTTTGCAATAAGTGATAAGTACGTTTATATCATATCCACATGAATTAGAGGTTGATTTTAACCTATCTGTACTTAATCTCTTAATGAATTCAATGTTATAGAAAGAATGATTGTTGATTATTTTTATAACGAATGTTGAATCAATTAAAATGACAGAATAAACAGATTGCTAGGGCAGTTGTAACGATATGAATAAATGAGTTCATATTAAGGTAACATGTTATTTTCCTGAAACATAATGCTGAAGTAAAAGAATTGTAGGATCAATTGGCATAACAATAGTCTTTTGGAATCCTTTGAGATCTCTCAGATTTCTTAAGTTAAAACTCACTAACTTATATCAGTTAAAATTGATGTTTTCGTGCATTAGGTGATTGATTATTCCTAACATCCCCACTTAGCCACCAACTAACTGAATCTATAGGCTAATGTGTTTTGAAAGCAATCTGCTTCCCACGTTTTATTTCAAAACTTAGAGAAAGAGTTTATGTGTGTTGGCCAGGACGACATAAACATTAAACAATAACAACCCTAATAAAACAAATCAATCCAACAAGCTTTTATTTCGAAACTAAAATCAGGTCACTAACATATCCCTTAATCCTTACCCAAGGGTGATTAGTTCATGCTAAAATAAAGAAAAGATAATAAAACAATATTGAAAACAATAAAAGAAAACATAATGTGAACAATCATAAAGATTTGTAGAATCGATTTCTCCACAGGTGCCGTGATTAGAATCGCTTCTCTCCTTTAGCTTCCACGAAGTTTTTTTTTTTCTTTCCCAACTATTCTCTATGGAAAATAAAAGAAAAGCATCAACAACTGCGAATGACTCTAAGGGAATGGAGACTAAACACTGGAATTTGGGGATTAATGTCCAAAATTAGATTATTTGAATTGACGACCTTCTTTCTATTTATAAGCTCCCTTTTGTGATTGAAAAATTTATTAGGTCAAATCGTCCACGTGCCTTGCATCTAACGGTTGACGAAATTCCTGAAAGATAAAATTGTTTCCATATTTGAATTTCCGTTATCTTCACACACATTCTGTTTGTTTGTTTTGATGGATAATTGCTTGATCCATTGTTTTGCTAAATTAATACTCCATCAATTTCTTGCTCTATAAAATACCCCGAATCAGATGCAATCAAGTACAATTCTCCTCAATTCTAATCTAATGCTGGCTTAGATATAATGTTGTGATAATCTGAAACGTCTCAAAAGTAATATAAACACAACAAAGACAATTCAAGTAATTACTTCATGAATCAAAGGCAAATATCTTTAAGAATAAGTTGAAATCTATCCTAAAAGACTTCTAATAACTCTCTTTTTGAGAATTATCAGTTCTAAAGTTATTGTTTTTACAGATCATGCAACAATTTGCTACCTATTGGCAAAGAAGGATGCAAAGTCAAGACGTATCAGATGAATGCTTCTATTGCAAGACTTTGACCTGTAGATTAAAGAGAAGAAAGGTTCAGAGAACTATGTTGTAGATCATCTGTCAAGAGCTTAATAGTCAAAAGAAATGTTGCAGCAACTTGAGATCTGTGATTGTTTTCAGATGAACAATTGTTTATAGTAGCACAAATCACATATGTTGAATTAACTTGGTTTGTAGATATTGCTAACTATTTAGCCGCATGTTTATTACCTCTAGAATTGACGAAGCAACACTTAAAGAAATTTCTTCATGATGTGCGCTTCTATTTCTGGAATGACCCATTTATCTACAGGCTATGTACTGATTGGATCGTACGAAGGTGCATTTCTCAATCAAAAGTTTTAACTATCTTGGAACATTGTCATACACTCTACGGAGGACATTTTGGAGGGTAGTGAACCGCAGCTAAAGCACTGCAATCCGGATACTTTTGGCCATCAATGTTTAAAGATGCTTACCTATGCAACAACACATGTGATAAGTGCCAAAGGAAAGGAAATTTAGGAGTCTAAGGATGAGATGCCACTAACATTTATTTTGGAAATAGAGCTATTTAACGTTTGAGGGATTGATTTTTTGGGACCTTTTCCCAATCAAGCGGTAACTCTTACATTTTACTAGTTGTTGACTATATGTCAAAATGGGTGGAAGCAATTGTTTGCTCTCAAAATGATGCTAAAACAGTTTCCAAATTCCTTCAGTAGAATATCTTTACTCATTTTGGAACTCCATGCTCTCTAATAAGTAATGAGGGATTTTGTTTTATTAATAGGATCCTAAGTAATTTATTAGCAAAGTATACTGTTAATAAGAGTGTCACCCTTATCATCCACAAGCTAATGGTCAAGCTGAGGTTTCTAATAGGTAGATTAAGAGAATCCTAGAAAAGGTTGTTAACCCAACTAAGAACGATTGGTCCTTTAGATTATCAGATGCTCTTTGGGTTTATAGAACTGTATTTACGACATTTCTAGGAATGTCTCCTTATAGGTTAGTCTATGACAAGACATCTCATTTGCCTTTGGAGTTAGAGCACAAAGCTTTTTGGGCTCTAAAGATTCTGAGTTTTGACACCACATCAGCTGGAGCATTGAGATTTCAATAGTTAAATGAATTGAAAGAGCATTGTCATTTTTCTTATGAGAATGCTAAAATCTACAAGGAGAAAACTAAAGTATGGCATGATACGAGACTGATTCGAAAGCAATTTGAGAAAGGTCGACAAGTACTGTTGTACAACTCAAGACATAAGCTTTTTCCTTGAAAATTGAAATCTCGTTGGTCAAGACCTTTCACTATTTTTGAAATATTCCCATATGGAGCTATCATGTTGAAAGATGAAAAAGATAGGAGAAACTTCAAAGTTACATTTGAATTGAGGATTTTATTAGCGCATTATTCAAATTCAAAAATAAAAATAAAATTGGATTTCACTTTTAATTTTCCATAATTATCTCTAATTAAAATTCAAATATATATTTTGCATATAATTATGTCAAAGGAAAAAGGGGGATTCACGGGATTTGAAGCCTCATTACTTAATTAGTTTTGCCTACTGTAATTAGTACCATAATGTCTCTTTTGCAGGGTTCAGAAATTTTGACAAAGTAGTAAAATCAAAAGAGATCCATTGGAATATTTTATTCTAAGAAAAATTGATTTTGTATGTGAATTGATTAAGGGATTTTTTAAAATAATGTTGCATAAATTACTAATTTACCTTAGTGAATTGTTTATATTTATATTTGTTAACTTCATCCTCTACTTCTTCTTTTACCCTAATTACTTTCTTCTTGCTTCTGCAAGGTAACCCTTGACAAAGCAACCACCATGCCTTCTAAGAGAAAAACAAGGAAACTACGCATGCAACTTTGATGCAGACCTTCTGCTCGATGCACTTGCCTCTTTTCCAACGGAAGAAACTATCCCTTCACCACCTCCACCAAAGAAAGGTAAGAAAAAGAAGGGTAAGAAACAACCTACATCTCAAGTCAAAGTTCAACACATTATCGAAGAAGTCTTGGGTGTGATCCAAGCTACCGCAAAAAAAAAAAGCGAACCTTCTACACCAATTGCTGAACCCAACAACCACTCTGAGATAGAACCAGAGAAGCCACGAGAAGAGGAGCAAATTGCCATACCGCCTGCTGTAGAGGAAGTCCAAGAGAGAGAACCTGTTGTGAACCAAGAAGAAGCAGTTGCAGAGGAGATGCAAGTAGAAGAAGGTGTTGAAGAAGAGACGCACACTAGTCTTTCACCCAGTTCATCAAAACGGAAGAAAAAGAAGAAGGTTGCAAATGAAGGAACCCCAGAAACTCTCGAAGATTTTGTTCTAGTACTGCCCAATCCAAAGAAGGCATGACGAAAAAGGAATGAGTCTATGCAAGAGCCAATGTTGGATCACCATCTATCTGTGGTCGCTTGTTTAACGATGCTGCCCACCAACAATATGAAGACATCAAGAAAAGGGACTTATTAGTCGAAAGAGGATTTTTGGAACCGTAACACAAACTCCCTCGCTTCATCTTTACTGCCATTACTAACCATTCATGAGAATATTTCTGTAGGAAACCTGAACTGTCTATTGTTGGGATTGCTCGTGAATTCTACGTCAATTTTAATGAGTTTAATGGGTTTGAGATGATGGTAATGGGAATTCTAGTTGATTTCTTGCCTGAAGCCAAAAATAATGTCTACTACCTCCAAGATTTTCCACATGTTGTTTACAATGAGATGACGATTGCTCCCTTATAGCAGCAATTAAATGCTGCATTAAGAGAGGTGGGAATTGAGGGAGTGCAATGGTGAATTTCTTCAACTAGTGCTCGAACGTTCCAATATGCTTTCTTGAGAACCAAAGAAAACATTTGGTTATCCTTTCTTAAATTTCAATTGCTTTTAGTGATGCACGATTCAATGATTAAGAAAGATTGCATTGTTTTGGTATTTGCTATCCTTCGCTTCTTATGTATTGATGTAGGGATGTTCATTACCTCCAAAATTTATCTCTATTCAGGAAAGAGGGTAGGCAAGTTATTTTTTTCCAACACCATTACTGCCTTGTGCAAGAGAGCTAGTGTTCCAATATTTTTAAATGATATACCTCTACTTGACAAGGGGGTGATCGACACGGCTAATCTTATGCGGCTGCAAAGGGATGAGGCGCCACCTAGAGTGGGGGGACTTCTCAGTGGTTTTCATCACTTATTGAAACAACAAGAGTTGTTGATGAGTAGAATGGAGTTTCAAGAACGACAATTTCAAACCTATTGGAGTTATGCCCATAAGCATGACATGGCTCTTAAAAAGGCGATCCAGGCAAACTTTACCAAACCATTTGATGAAGCCCTTCCTCCTTGTTTTGACAACTTGATGAATATCTTTATGGATCCAGCCTCCTTCTATAGTATATGAAGAAGATGATGAGGGGCAAAATCCACCGTTTGAGGAATGACTACGATGAAGGATGATGCTTAGAGATGTTGGCTATCCTTTTTCTTTCTTTTTCTTTCTTTAATCTTATTTGGTTATGTTATTTTAAATTTTCTACTTTTATTCTTATCTTTTTGTGATGTTTTAAAATTTCAATCTAATGAATTGTCCCCTGATCGATTTTGTAACCCATGGCTCTACTAAATGACATATGTTTTTGTGGGGTTTTGAATTATTATGCTAAAATAATCTGATTTGTAGTGTTAAGATCAAATTAACTGTTATGAGCAAACTTTCTTATCTAGCATTAGTACACTTTGATAAACCCTTCACTAAGAGACAACATTTGACTAGTATGAGAGCCTTGTTTTCTGTTTCTTTGGATTGAAAACTTATTGACTCAGACTCTTTCTACGCAACTAACCTCACCTATTAGGCCTACTCTTAAGAAACTGCTTTTAGCTTGGTTGATTCTTGAGGAAATTTTGCTCCATCAATTGGAGGATTATTTTGTTTGCCCGATCAAACTTGTCTAGAATTCTTTAGACTAAGTTTGGGGATTACCCCCTTAACCTTTATTGTCCAGCACATTGTCGACAATGCACTTTTTAAGTTTGGGGATGTTGTATTCCTTTGGTCCTTTTTGAGCCTTACTAAATGATCCTGAAATTGTAAAAGTACATTTCGCTATTTTTCGTAGTACACTCATCTCCCTTTAGACACCTGTTTTCTTCCTAAAAATCAAAAGAAATGTTAATATTCAGAATTGTTTAAACAAAAAAAATTCTAGAAAAAGGGAATTATGAGGGATGAATGATGCCTGAATGTTACTGTGACTTTAGAACAGGAGGGTTTTCTACCAAGAATATGAATGGAATTTCTGATAAGTGATGAGTCTTGAAAAAGGATATAACTTGAAGGGAACAAAATCTTTATAGTGTGAAAATGTTTTGACAGAGCATTCTATGAGAAATTTTTGTAGACTGAAATCTAGGGGATTCGAAGACAAAAAAGAAAAGGGAATAGAATGAGAATCCGATTGAGAGATTGCAAAGTAGAGTTGATGACTTAGAAGTTAAGCTAACTAAGAGTTAGGGCCTCTAGAAGAAGCTAAATTTATGGCATGTGTAGAAAGATAAAGGGAAGGTAAGGGATTAACCTGAAAGAGATGTGAGATAGCTTGATGGTTGATAGTCTTCCATAGAATTGTTTATCTAACTCTGCTATAGGATTTGGTTGCCAGATCATTCTTTTTGATCCATCAAAAGTCTAGAGCGTTACTCGAGGATGAGCAATAGTTCGAGTTTGAGGATTTGATAACTCTTCAAAAGAGAGTTATTAGATATCTCTTAGGCTAAATATCATCTCATATTTGGAGTAAATTGCCTTTGATCTATGGAATAATTACTTGATTTATTTTTGTTTTGAATATAGGACTTTTGAGACCATATTATTGCATCATTCTATTTATTTCAGCATTTGAATGAAATAGAAGGAATTTAAGGTTAATTACTGCTGATTCTGGATATTTTATTTACTAGATAAATCATGGAGCATTATTTTAGCAGAATTGTTGATCGAGCAATTTTGGAGCAAAACAGACACAAAAGATCCACACGGAAATTACAAAAATTCAAATATGGAAACAAATCTTTCTTTTATGAAATTAATCAACCATTGGATGCGAGCCACATGGGCAATTTAATCTAATAGGTTTCCTAATCATAACAGAAAGCCTATAAATAGAAAAGGAGGCCGTCAATTGAAAGAAAATTCCCTTCTTGAAGTTTAATTGTCGATTTTAGTTTAAGACGTTTCTTCTGCAAGAATTTCATCATTTGTTGTTGCATCTTGAATTCCTGTAGAGAAGAGCTTGTAAAAGGCTGAAACTTCGTGAAGGCTGAAGCAGAATAATCGATTCTAACTATCGAATTCGTTAAGCAACTAATTTTTACAACTCTCTAGGATTTTACTTCATCATGAACTCATTTATGTTTATTTGTTCCTGTCTTTTATTTTTCTTAGCATGAACTAATCGCCTTTGGGTGAGGATTAAGGGAGATGTTTTTGAACTAATTTAGGATTTGAAGTAAAGTTTGTCGAATTGAATTATTTTATAAATGTTCTTATTGTTTAATATTTATGTATGTCTGGCCAACAAGCATAAATAGCTTTTCTATGTTTTAGAAGAAAATATGAGTAGATTGCTTTTAAAATGCATTAGTCTCTAGATTAGTTGCTAGCTAAGAGAGGAGGGTAGGGATAATCACTCACCTAATGCACAGAAACAATAGGTTTAACTTATATAGTTAATAGGAATTAACTTAGGATAATTAAGAGATCTGGGAGGATTCTGAGACTATTATTGTGTGATTCAATCCTGCAATTCTTTTGGTTCAGCATTCTGCTTCAGAAAAAATAACATGTTACCTTAATCTGAACCCATTCATTCTGATCAAGCCCAACAAAGCGTCACCGCAACTGTATGGGTCGAGCGTAGTAATAATGGCCAAAGAGGCTGAGTATCGTCCTCAAGGAATCGTGTTCTTTTATTTAGGGATCTCACGGTCATGCAATAGTGAAATTTAGAAAACAATAAAGAAGACTCGCTAATGGATGAAAAAAATCGAGGGTAGAGCAGTTTTAGGGTGTTGGTGTTTATTTTTATCGAGCCAATTAAACGGTCAATTATTTGAATGCACTTCTTTTACCTTTTTGCTGAAGTCTAGAATTTCATAAGTTTGGATTTCCTCTCTCGAACTCAACCACCCTCAATTGATTGGCCTAATTCAATTTGTTGCAATTAAACAAACAATTGGAAATAAATTATTTGTCCACAACCTCACACACTCTCCTATCACTCTCGTGCATACAAGAATTCGTGTTCAAATCCCCAAGGCCTAATTTATCACCCTCTCTCTCAAGCAACATAATAAAAGCTAGCACCTAATAATCAATGGCCACTTAATTGCAAGGTACTTCATGCTAAAATTTGAAAAGCAAGCAGAAAAATCAATGCATTCTAATAAAAAATCACCACATTTAACAAGTCTTTAAAAATCCCAATACCCTAAAACTCAATTAAATTAGCTTCTGCACATCATGAATTAGTATAGAAACATTCAGAAAATTCCACAAAATAGACAATATTCCTGAAAATAAAAGAGAGGAGAAGACTCCTGGATGAATTCCACGCCGTTTTGGCCGTGGACAGGCTTCCCGAGGTGAAAAAACCCAATCCCGAGCACTCCAAGACCTCTCCGATCTTTCAGAACAGTAGCCTCATCAATTTCTGTAGAAACCCTTCGAAAATCGCACCTCCAAAAACGTCCTCTCTGCTCTAATCACGAAAGAACACATTTATACTGATCTGCCGACAGTGTTGAGATGCTATAAGACAGCGTCGCGACGCTGGTTCGAAGAATTTTTCCAAAACGTGCGTTTTGGGTGGGGTTAAAAGGAATTACAGCGTCAAGACGTTATGGACAACGTCGAGACGTTGTCCTTGTGCGGCAGGGCAGGGCGTTGATTGCTGCGTCGAGGGGCGTCGCAACGCTGGGGCGTTGCATGCGGATGGTTGGAAGCGCGCGAGCATGGTGGAGCGTTGGGTGCAGCGTTGCGTGGCGTTGCAACGCTGTTGGCATGAGAGGCGCGCGTGCGCACGCTTGTGCACAGCTGCTCTTAATGTTATGCAGCGTCAAGATGCCATTGAGCAGCGTCGAGACGCTGTTGATCCAAACTCCATTTTTTCAGTGGATTTGAGCATCTCAACTCCCTGGCGAAGCGTTTCAATGTTGTTGCCTTGGGTTCATTGGTATTTTGGTCTCCTTTCTTCTTTCTTTTGCAAAAGTTTGTCCTCTTAGGCTCGTTTCTAGACCCGAACAACCCAAAAAATCATATTTTCTTCTAATTATGATTGGTACCTACAATTTAACATAAAAACACGTGAAAGCACCGAAATTATCAAACAAAACTAGCTAAAATTAAGCCTAAGGACAACACATTTTCGTGTGCTATCAAACACCCCGAAACTTAATCTTTTGCTAGTCCCGAGCAAAATTAAAATAGAACACGAACAAGATAATGAAACTCCTCTGAGTATGCAATTGACTCAAGTCTCAATGCTCCAATAGACATGCAGATGCAAACATAGAAACTTACAAGCACATTCTCTCACCGAGAGATTTCAAGGCCAATTCTTTTCACCCCTCGTGTGTGTGTGCAAGCCCTTCTAGTCCTAGTCCTTATAAACCAGGAGTGACCTTAGAAAAACCTCCTGAGGCTCTCATACTTCAACCAATGGAACATCTAAGCAACTCAAACACATCCTAGTGCTTTATTTCTTTCTCTCTTTTCTACTTTTTCTACTTTTTTTCTTTTGTTTGTCTTTTCTTTTGCTAGAAGGGAAACCAATTCAAGACGTATCACCTTCGTTTTGGCTTACCCCGCTTCCTATGACTGAGTATCCAACTACGAGCAATACATCTATCCGAGGGCTAGGGCTTACTCACTTTCTTTTCGCATATTGCATTGCCCATCGGCTAAGGCTATAAGAAAGGTAGAGTAATCCCCTTCATTTTATTTCTTTTTTGTTCAAGCAAGCTAGACATGCATAAGAACTACTCAAATAGAACCACGACCTTCTTAGAGACTTCCTCAAGATAAATCAATCTCCCTAAAGACACCCCAGACCTTCAGAACTTAGACCAAAGGGCACGTGCTCAATAGACAAGGAATTCCACGAAGAATTTGAAATAACCTAGATAAAAATGATGTTATCCCATTTCCATAATCACACACAACAATTCAGTTAGAGAAATATCATAGACTCTCCCCATCAACAGCATGCAGGGAAGAATTCCACAATGATTCAGCACATATCAATTTCAGAACAATCGAAAAAATTAAGCTCAAAATCGCCCTAAGCTAATCAGGACCACGAATCGCCCTAATTTAATCAGGACTCAGAGAGTATTACCCACACCCCCAAACTTAAAGCATACATTGTCCTCAATGTATAAATCATTAAACATGCAAGAACAATGAATTAAGCGTAGAGTGAATAATACTGCCATGATAAGAGATAGAGAGCGTTCCACAAGATCGAGGTTCAGCATCGGGAACGAGATTTACTGGCACTCAACACCTGGAGTAAAGGAAGGTTGACTACATGATAGGCTTGTGGACTGAGCACAATCGTACTAAGAATCCTGAAAAGAAAAGGCAAACAGGTGCAAAATTCGTGAGATTTGGGCAAACAACAACTAAAAACACAAACTCAAAAAAAAAATAAAATTCGTGGGTTGCCTCCCAAGAAGCTCTTGGTTTAACGTCTCTAGCTAGACTGGCCCTCTAATACTCATTCTTTAAACACCATGTCTTGGATCCATCGTACCTCCTTCCCGCACTCGTTCTTCACCCTACGAAGCACATGCAATAAGGTATTCTCTTCTATTTTACTCACAGTGGCAGGAATAATTACATGCGTAGAAGAGTTAAGAAAAGCATATCGAAGATGCAGGCGTAAGGGGTTTCAAATTCGAATCAGGAGGCTTAACATTCAAACTACATTTCGCATCATTAGCAGGCAAAGAGAAATTTTC
>JAOANK020287718.1:0-15081 GCA_026257165.2 Telfairia occidentalis
GCATAATTGAGTCTTAATTACCCTTTTTGATGATCCTTTGAGCATAAATGTTGTAATCTAGCACCTATGTGTACACGCCGGGTGGCGATCAAGTTTCTGACATCCGCTGGAGACCGATTGAATGTCTGGTGCTGGTGTCAAAAATTTTTATCTGTAGAGCAGCAAAAAGATTGAATCCAGCCATGAGGGAAATTGTGAAGAAAGAAATCATCAAGCGGTTAGACGGTGGAATTATCCTATTGCTGATAGAAATTAGGTTAGTCCTGTTCAATGTGTACACAGGAAAGGAGAAATGATTTTGATCACAAATGAAGCCAACAAACTTATTCCTACGAGGACAATGGTAGGTTGGAGGGTATGTATGGATTACAAAAAACTAAACATTGGATCACTTCACTTTGCCTTTTATTGACCAGATGTTGGATAGGTTCGCTGGCCTGGCTTGCTATTGCGTTTTAGATGGTTATTCTAGTTATAATCAGATTAGTATAGCCCTTGGTGTTCGAGAGAAAACCACTTTTACTTCGGTACATTTGTGTTTAGAAGAATGCCCTTTGGTCTCTACAATGCTCCAACAACTTTTCAAAGGTGTATGATGGCTATTTTCTTTGATATGGTTGAATCAATTATGGAAGTATTTATGGATGATTTCTCAGTCTTTGGAAATCCATTCACCATCTGTTTAGGTAATCTGGGTAAAGTATTAAAAATACGCGTAGAGACAAATCTAGTTTTAAATTGAGAAAAATGTCACTTCATGGTGAAGGAAGGCCATTATAGGCCACAAGTTTTTTGAAAAAGAAATAGAAGAGGATAAAGCCAAGATTGAAATGATAGAGAAGATGGAACCACCAACTTCAATAAAGGGAATTAGGAGTTTCCTTGGTCATGTAGGTCTCGATTGAAGGTTAATCAAGAATTTTTCTAAAATATCTAAACCTCTTTGTATGTTGTTAGAAGCTAACAAATCTTTTGAGTTCAATGCAGATTGTTTGAAAGCTTTTCAGGTTTGGAAAAAGACATGGTTCACTATACCAATCATATCATCACCTAATTGGATTTTACCCTTCAAATTAATGTGTCATGTGAGCGATTATGTTGTTGGAGCAATGTTGGGATACAAGCATGACAAGATGATTCATCCAATTTATTACGATAGAAAAACATTAAATGAAGCATAATTGAAGTACAAAACTATAGAGAAGAGGCTTTTAGTAGCGTAGTATTTGCATTTGAAAAGTTTAGACCATATCTGGTAGGTTCTAAAGTTACTGTTTGTACAGATCATGCAGCAATTCGCTACTTGCTGGAAAAGAAGGATGCAAAGCTAAGACTTATGGGTGCTTCTACTACAAGAATTTGACCTGGAGATCAAAGACAAGAAAGATTCAGAAACCTGCGTTACAGGTCATCTATCTAGAGTTGAGCAAACCAAAGAAATGTTGCAGCAACCAGAAATTCATGATTGTTTTCTAGATGAGCAGTTGTTTACAGTAGTTAAAATTACAGATGTTGAATTACCGTGGTTTGCAGATATTGCTAAATATTTGGCTGCAGGTTTATTACCCCCAGAATTGACAAAGCAACAACTAAAGATGTTTCTTGGACAATCCATTTGTCTATAGGGAGTGTGTTGATGGATCGTGAGAAGGTATGTTTTCTATTTAGAAGTTCCAACTATACTGAAGCATTGTCATACAGCTAAAGCTTTGAAATCAGGGTGCATTTTGGCCCTATGGAGAACATTTTGGATGGTAGAGAATTGTAGCTAAAGCTTTGCAATCAGGGTGTTTTTGGCCATCGATGTTCAAGGATGCTTACCTATTCAGCAAGACATGTAATAAGTGTCAAAGGAAAGGAAATATTGTATTCAAGGATGAGACGCCACTGACTTTCATTTTGGAGATAGAGTTATTTGACGTTTAGGGTATTGATTTCATGAGACCATCTCCTCCTTCAAATTGTAACTCTTACATTTTTCTAGCTATTGACTATGTGCCAAAATGGGTAGAGGCAATTGCTTGTGCTCAAAATGATGCTAAAACAGTTACCAAATTTCTTCAAAAGAATATCTTCACTCGTTTTGGAACTCCGCACGCTCTAATAAGTGACGAAGGATCTCATTTTATCAATAGAATTCGAAGTTATTTATTAGCAAAGTATGGTGTTAAACACAAAGTGTATCCACCCCTTATCGCCCACAAGCCAATGGCCAAGTAGAGGTTTCAAATAGCAAAATTAAGGAAATCGTAGAAAAGGTTATTAACCCAAATACGAAGGATTGGTCTTTTAGATTACCATATGCTCTTTCGGCTTGTAGAACTACATTGAAGACACCTTTAGGAATGTTATCTTATAGGTTAGTCTATGGAAAGGCTTGCCATTTGCCTCTTGAATTGGAGCACAAAGCTTTCTCGGCTTTAAAGAATCTAGATTTTGACACCACAACTGTTGGAGCAATGAGATTCCTACAGTTAAATGAATTGGAAGAGCATCATCATTTTTTCTATGAGAATGCAAAAATTTACAATGAAATGACGAAAGTGGGGCATGATAGGAGACTGATTCTCAAGCATTTTGAAAAAGGACAACTAGTGTTGGTGTACAACTCGAGACCTAAGCTTTTTCTTGGAAAATTAAAGTCTTGTTGGTCTTTACCTTTCACTATTTTGGAAGTCTTCCCATATGGAGCTGTCATGTTGTGAGATGAAAAAGATGGGAGAAATTTCAAAGTCAATGGTTAGAGGATCAAACATTATTGGAGAGAGAATTTTCTTCAAAAATGTGTTTCTCTCCAGTTGGTAGAAAGTTGACACAACATGAAGATTGTAGGAGCATTGTCTGAGCAATAACGGAAAATTATTTTCACTCCCTTTTTGCATTTTGATTCTTGCTTAATTTTAGAATTATTTTTAGGAGAATTTTTGCATTTGCATTTGATTTATTTGGTTTCAATAGAATTAGATTTTATTTCGTTCAAATTTATTTGGTATTTCGTGGTTTTAATTTTCATTTGAATAATTAGATTTGATATTGTGATTTCATTTCCATGAATTTAATTTAAATTCCAAAATAAAAATCCAAATTTAATTTAAGCTTTCCATATTTATCTCTAATTTGAATTCAAAATTTCACCTTGATGATAATTATGTCAAAAATACGGAATTTGAGGTAGCCATTTATAATGTGGTTGAGGGAGA
Organism: Telfairia occidentalis; assembly: GCA_026257165.2. NCBI lineage: Eukaryota > Viridiplantae > Streptophyta > Magnoliopsida > Cucurbitales > Cucurbitaceae > Telfairia > Telfairia occidentalis. The sequence goes on from JAOANK020287718.1 coordinate 3,201, forward strand.
GCAGAATTTTTATTAAAGCAAAATATCATCTGCCGTAATTAATGATCAAACATCTCTTTTGCAGGTTTTAGAATATTTGACAAGGCTATCATTATATGAAAAGATCCGTTAGAAAATTTTATTTAAAGGAAATCAAATTTTGCATGGGGATTAATTAGGCAAATTTTTTAAACTAATGTTTCTTAAAATGAGTAATTTGCCCCAAGGGTGTTAAACTTAATTATACTCGTATACATAACCACCCTGTAATGTCTTCACTAATTACTTCTTTCTTTCTTTTGCATAGAAACCATTGACAGAGCAACCAAAATGCCTGCCAAGACAAAAGCAAAGAAGACGCGAAACTTCGATGCAGATTTTCTACTCGATGCTCTCGCAACCCTTCTAATAGAAGAACAGAGTCCATCACCCCCTCCACCAAAGAACGAGAAGAAAAAGTCTAAGAAGGTTGCACCAACCCTCTCTCTGGTTGAAGTTGAACCTATTATTGACGAAGTGCTAGCCGCGGTTCAGGTGATAACACAAGAGGATGAGCCTTCCACACTCATCACTGAACAAAAGGCCTAGCCTAACGAGGAATAAGACGTCGCATCATCAATTGAGGAAGAAGAATACAACCAGAAGAAGTTGCTACGGAGGACTCTATTGAAGAAACACTTGTTGATCCATCTCGAAGTATGCAAAGAAAGAAAAAGAAGTTCAAAAAGAAGAAGAAGCTCACTGCTTCGGAGGAGGCAAAAGTTGAAACCTTGATGGTGAAGAGAGCTAAACAGAAGGGCAAAGAGCCCATCCGTGAGTCAGTCCATAAGCAGCTGATCCATGATGCAGCAAGATAATGCTATCAAAATATCAAGAAGTGTGACTTCGTGGTTGAGCGAGCCTTTCTTGAACCATATGAGGACCTATTACGCTATATCTCCATAGGTATTATCAATCACTCTTCGAAAACTTTCTATTGAAAGCCTGAAGTAGCAATCGTAGGGATTGTCTGTGAGTTTTACGCAAATCTGGATGAAAACAATCGCTTCAAGACTAGAATGCACGACGTTCCAGTAGATTTTTCTCCTACAGCTACCAACAACATCTATCAGCTTTAGGACTACCTGCATAAGGTGTACAACGAGATGATCAATGCACCATCTAAAGCACAGCTGAATGCACCCATCCGTGAAGTAGGCATTGAAAAGGCCCACTGGCGAGTTTCTTCTACTGACGTGTTAACTTTTCAATAAGATTTATGAAGAGGAGGCCAATGCGTGGCAATCTTTCCTAAAGACTCATTTGCTTCCAGTAACCCATGACTCTACCATAAAAAAGGAATGGACCTCGTATTTGCCATCATGTGCAGTCTGATCTTTGATATGAGCAAAATCATTGCTCCATCAATTTAATTATGTGCCAAGAAGAATGTGGGCAAGTTATTCTTCTTAAATACCATCACAATGCTTTGCAAGCGAGCCAGTGTTCCAATCTATCTTGAAGACATCCCATTATTTGATAAGGGTGTTGTTGACACGACCAACCTAGTGCGACTACGGCAAGATGAAATTATACCAAGGCAAAGAGGAGGCCTATTGTGCATTGTATATAGGTTGCTGGGGCAAGAAGAATTATTGATGAGAATAGTGGACTTTCAAGAAAGGCAACTCAAGACGTTTTGAAATTACCCTCGCCGATATGATGCTGCTCTTAAGAAAGCCCTACGGGCCAACTTTGTCAAGCCATATGCCACCTTCCCACCCTTCCAAGATGACTTAATTAATTCATGGATCCCACCACCTTCGATAGTGCATGACGAGGCTACGGAGGAGCAAGATCCTGTTTTTTAGGATTAATAATTTAAAGGGATGTTGGCTATCTCTTCCTTCTCTTTCTATGATCTTATTTAATTATGTTATTTCAAATGTTCAGTTTCTATTTTGATCTTTCTTTGATAGATATATATATTTTAAATTTCAATTTAATGATCCCCTCGTAATGGAATGTTGTAACCCATTACTTCATTCAAATGAAATATCTATTTTGGTTTAGGGAATCATATGTTGTACTGCAAGATTCTAGTTGTTTTTTGTAGAATAAAACATCTATGACTGAGCTGCAAGATTCAGTTCAGTGAAAGATATAAATTTACTAGTATGAGAGCCTTAGTTTTTGTTTCTTAGTGTTAAGAACTTATTGATTCAGATTCTTTCTGCACAACTAAGTCTACTTATTTTACCTAGTCTTAAGAAATTACTTTTAGTGTAGCTGATCCCTAAGGAATCTTTACTTAAGCAATTAAAGGATCATCAAACTTGTCCAGTTTTTCTTAGACTAAGTTTGGGGATTTCTCCCTTCTTTATTGTCCAGCACATTAGAGACAATGCGTATTTTAAGTATGGGGATGCTGAGTCCCTTTTGTCATTTTTCTTTTTGAACCTTACTGAATCCAAATTATTTTGAACAATGTAAATGTGCATTTCCCTCTTCTAGGTAGTACACTTCTCTCCCTTTAAACACTCCTTCCTGAGTAGGCCTAGTAACTAGGGGCGATTATCACACCCATAATTTCTAGTGTGTGCAAATGTAACTCAAGAGAAGGGATTAATATTCAAAAAAAAAAAAAAAGCACAAGAAGAAGAAAACAAAAAGGGAATTTGAGGGATGGGTGTTGCCGGAATGCTATTGTTTCTTAAAAGTAGGAAGATTTGCTCCCAAGAATATAAATGAAATTCTTGATAAGTGAATAGTCTTGAAAAAGGCTATGACTTAAAGTTACAAAATTTTTTTGTCTATGAAAAACTTTTGACAGAGCAATTTGTGAGCCGTTTTTGTAAACTGAAATCTAGATGATCCGAAGACAGGATAGAAAAGAGAATAAGATGAGATTCTTATTGAAGGATTACACAAGCACAGTAAGAGTTAGGGCCTTGAGAATAATTGAAATATGTGGCATGTGCAAAACGATAAAGGGAAGATACGAGATTGACTTGAAGGAGATGTGAGATAGTTGGATAGTTGATAGTCTTTCATTGAAGTTTTTATCTAACTCTACTACAAGATTTGTTTTACACATTATTCTTTTTGTTTTCTCAGTAGTCTAAAGTATTACTCGATGAGAAGCAACAGTTAAAGTTTGAGGATTTGATAATTCTCCAAAAGAGATTTATTAGGAGTCATTTAGACTATATTTCATCTTGTGATTGAAGGTAGTCGTCTTTGATTTGTGAAAGAATTGCTTGAATTATTTTTGTTTCGCATCTAAGACCTTTGAGAATCTTCATAGTGTTGTATCATTCTCTTTATGATAGCAATGGAGCAGAATTGCTTAATTACAACTAATTCTCGATATTTTGTCAGCAAGTAAATGATGGAACATTATTTTGGTAGAATTATTAATCGAGCATTTCTAGAACAAAACAGACACAAAAGATCCGTGTGAATTAACAAAAATTTAAAATATGCAAATAAATATTTCTTTCGTAAAATTAATAAACCATTGGATGCATTCCACGTCGACAATTTGACCTAATAGGTTTCCTAATCATAGCGAAAAGCTTAGAAATTGAAAAAATGGCCTCCAAAAGAAGAAATCCCAGTTTTTAGAAGTTAGTTAGTTTTGATTCAAATTTATTCTTCAACTGAATTTTTTGTTTCAACCATTGCAACACTTCTTTAAATTCCTGTAGAGAAGAGCTTGTAGAAGGAAGAAAATTCACTGGAAGTTAGAACAGAAAAGAAAATTGTTGCAACTTTTTTCATAGAGCAACTAATTTCTATAGTTCTTTAGATTTTTCTTTTACTATGAACTCGCTTACCATTTTCATTTATTTGATGTTGTCTCTTATTCATTGTAGCATGAACTAATTACCTTTGGGTGAGGATTAAGAGAGATGTTGAACTGACTCGAAGTTGAAGTAAAGTTTGTGGAATTCAATTCTTTTAGAATTGTTCTTTAATGCTTAATGTTTATGTCTGTCTGGCCAACGCCAACACACAAGAATACTTTTTCTATGTTCTGAGACAAAATAGAAGTAGATTTCTTTTAAAATACATTAGCCTCCAGATTAAATTAGTAGTTGGCTAAGTGAGGAGGTTAGGGATATACACTCACCTAATGCACAAAAACAACAGGTTTAATTCATATAGGTTAATGATAGTTAATTTAAGATAATTTGAAGATCTAGGAAGATTCGGAGATTACTGTTATGTAATTCAATTCTACAATTCTTTTGCTTTAGCATTCTGTTTAAAGGAAAATAACATTATACCTTATTTCGAACAGTTCATTCTCATTGTTGGAATCGCATAAGCATTCTTTTTATTTTGTCCTTTAATTTAATTGAGCATTAGTTATAAAAATCACCAATCATTCAAATTTGTTACTTTAGAATTCACTAAGGGATTAAACTAAAATAAGTTAAAAATCTACCACTAATCCTTGAGGAGACGATATAAATTCTTATCACTTGCTGCTCACTGTGTACACTTACACATTATTTTTTGTGGTTGTTATTGCAAAATTAAGTCTCACCATCACAAGCAACAATGCCCTACGTCCACTAACCGCTCTGTGTCTATCACATAAATGAAGATGCTCGATCCTTTGTGAAGTCGCTCATGCCTCATAGGTAGTAACTTGACACTAATAAAACTATGCCACACCCTGCTTGACATGTCGAGGTTGGAAGTCCTAAATTCAATCGCTTCACTTGTTTTGATGGTCCATTGTGCCTCTAGTTGACCCAATTCTTGGAAAATCTAATGAACATCTAACTGCTCGCTGGAATTGATATTGTACTCATCATGCTCAAGCCTCGTGAGTATGTAAAATTGGTTAATAGGAGCTACCTCAAAGGTAATGCGATAGCCAAGTACGTACGATCTCGAATCCCCCTCTATTGTGTTCACATAAAACTCACGAACCACAGGAACAACAACCACTTTAGAGTGTCTGATGAAGTTAAACAAACCTCTCACCGGATATGTTCTGATGGATAAAAGGTTGGTGGATTTTGCAGGAAACAAGACTTCATGGCTGCACAATGGGCCACTACACTACATGATTATGAAAGCAATTTGCAGCATCCTAGTTGATAAATAAGGGGCAATCAAAAGCAGTAGAGGATGAAGTTGATCCATTTGCTCAATTCAACGTCATTTTAAAATAGACCTGCCAATCTCAAAACCTTGAGCACAATAACACAATGCACTACAACAGTAAAAAATCCGAACACTTCAAACTTCAACATCACAATAGTCAGAAAGGTCGAACACTTCAAAATCTCGACATACTACAACATTCAGAAAATCCCAACTCTTCAAACTGCACAATACTACCATGATCAAAATATTCTAACACTTCCAAAATAATTCGACTCAACCACAAAAGTTGCACACAAATAAGAGTAAAAAACAATTAGACCCTACACAGATTATAACTCAAGATCAAAGAAGCACCTCTTCAGGTATACAACCCATCAACAGATTTACCCTTTAAATCTCAAATACCCATTTTCGAATAAGGCTCAAAGAAACAACATATACAAAACAAACTCCTACCAACTTAATGCAAGCTAGATCCACAAGAATAGGGATAACAACACACAATAAATGAATAAACGAAAGAGAAACTCACGAAGGTAGTGTCCAAATTGGGTAAAAACCAAACTCTCGTGAAGAATGCCCATAAATCTGTCAATAGGATGCCCAAGTGATCTTATGCGCTGAAAATAGCAAGAAGAGGAAAGATTTGAGGGAAAATGAGAGAAAAATTGAGAGAATTGAGAGAGAATTTTTTTTTTGGGGGGGGGGGGGGGTCAGAGCTCAAAATCGAATGAGCCCCTTGCTGCGAATCTGGGTTTTTAATCCCAGATTTTGGAATAACATTAAGACATTATAAGTTAGCGTCTCAACACTATTGCGGAGGGACCCTGGTATCTGTAGGAGCATGCTCTACATTGAAGCTCCACCGCAATTTTTTTTTCTTTTTTTTCTTTCTTTCTTTTCTTCCTTCCAAAATGCAATTGAACCTACAAAACTAAAATAAAAATAATTAAAAAAAAGTAAAACAATAAATTAAATTAAAATAAAAGGAAAATCAAATAAAATGATAAAAATTGAAAAACTTTGTGGCCTTCCAAAAGCACTGTATTTAACATTTGTAGCAAGACGAAGCCAGTGTCAATTTGGCTCACCATATGAATGGTTTCGATGTTCCATGGTTCAGTGCAAAAATAGTGCACAGAGCGTTGCTGGTTGACTTTGAATGAATGCCCATCACTTGCTTGAAATTCAATTGCTCCGTGTTGAAAGGCTGTTTTAATTGTGAAATGACCAGACCATCAAAATTTTAGTTTACCTGGAAATAAATGCAAACGTGAGTTAAATAAAAGAACTTGTTGCCAGACTCAAAGGAAGGATTTTGGATTTACTTGTCATGCCATCTCGTAGTTTGTTCCTTATATAACTTAGTGTTCTCATATGCTTGGCAATGAAATTCTTCCATCTCATTCAGTTGCAAAAGGCATTGTTCCCCAGCTTTTAGAAGATGAAAATTACGTTTCTTGACAGCCAAGTATGTCACTAATATTTGGGCCCAATCTTTTTTATTCATCTTGATTATTTTCTCCAAGATTTGCTTTATTTCCTTGTTAGAAGTCTCAGCTTGACCATTAGTTTGTGGATGATAAGCTAAAGAAATTTTATGTTTGACTGCATATCTTGCAAGCATAGAATTAAATAATTTACTGCAAAAATGTGAGCCTTCATCTTTCATACGGCATGTGAAGTACCAAATGGAGTAAAAATATTGTTATGAAGAAAATGTAATACTACCTATGCATCATTGATCTTAGTGGCTATAGCTTCAACCCATTTAGAGACATAATTAGTAACCAAAAAATATATATAACCATGGGAAATGGGAAAAGGACCCATATAGTCAGTACCCCAAACATGAAATAATTCTACCTTAAAAATAGCAGTTAGAGACAATTCATGATGTCTCGAGATGTTTCTCATCCTTTTACATTCCTAACATGCCTTAACAAATGTATAACAATCACGAAAAAAGTAGGCCAATAAAAACCCGATTGTAATAACTTTTCTATAGTACATGTGCATCCAAAATGACCACCATAAAGGAAGGAGTGACAGTCCTATAAGATATTAGTGATCTCCTTAGATGGAACACACCTACATATTATATGGTCAGAGCATATTTTGAAAAGTAGAGGCTTGCCCCATAAGTAAGAGTGCACGTTATGTAGGAATTTCTTCTTTTGGTCAGAGTTCAAGTCTGGCGGCAATACTTCTCATGCAAGAAAACAAACAAAGTCAGTAAACCAAGGAATATCACACCCAACCTGATAAAGTCTTTCATCACGAAAGTCTTCTGCAATGGAAAATGTTTTGGCTTTGTTTTCTTGGTCAATTCATGTTAGGTGTCACCCACCCACCACATTCTCACACCCCTTCTATCTCTGATCTCAAAATCAAATTCCTACATAAAAGAATCCATCGAATTAAGTGGGGTTTAACATCTTTCTTATCAAACAAATAACGAAGGACTGCATGGTTAGTATGAACAATAAATTTAGTCCCTAACAAATAAGGTATCAATTTATCAAAAGCAAAAACTACAGCAAACATTTCTTTCTCAATAGTGGTATAATTTTACTGTGCATTATCGAGAATTCTGTTTGCATAGTAAATTGCTCGGAATAATTAATCTCGTCTTTGGCCCAACATTTCGCCAACCTCATAGTCACTGGCATCACACATTATTTCAAAAGGTTGACTCCAATCAAAAACTACAATAATAGGTACAAAAGTAAGTTTTTCCTTTAAAAGATTAAATGCTAATAAACAATTGCCAAAGAAAAGAAAAGGAGCATCTTCTTCAGGCACATTACACAAGAGTTTTACTATTTTTGAGAAATCATTAATAAATATCCTGTAGAAACCTGCATGTCCAAGAAAACTCCCAACTCCTTTGACATTGAAAGGGGAAGGAGTTGCTCAATCATGGAGATCTTTGCACTGTTAACTTCAAGGACTTTTTCAGATACCCTATGGCCTAAAACTATACCTTTTGTAACCATAAAATGACATTTTTTCCAATTTAAAACAAGGTTAGTTTCTTGACATCGTTGCAAAATCAAAGTGAGATTACAGAGGCATGTATCAAATGAAGATCCAAAAACAAAAAAGTCATCTATAAAAAACTTCATGATCTTCTCAGCCATATCAACAAAGATGGCCATCATGAAGTACTGGAATGTAATAGGGGCGTTAGACAGCGCAAATGGCATTCAACTGATGGCAAAAGTACCATAGAGGCATGTGAATGTCGTCTTCTCTTGTTCCTCTAGAGCAATAACAATGTGACTATAACCTTAGTAACCATCATGATAAGAATAGTAAGAATACCCTGCTAATCTCTCGAGCATCTGATCAACAAAGGGAAGAGAGAAGTTGTCTTTCCGAGTCGCTTTATTGAGTTTTCTGTAGTCAATGCATACTGGCCATCTTGTTACCGTCTTCATAGAAAAGAATTCATTTGTTTGCATTCTTAATTATTGTCATCCTTCCTTTTTAGGCATGGATTTGCACAGGACTCACCCAAGAACTATCAGATATAATACAAATAATATTTGCCTTAAGAAGTTTTAGAACCTCAGCCTTTACTACATCGTCCATTGTTGGATTTAATCTCATTTAATGCTCAACAGATGGCTTAAAAGTATCTTCCATTAAAATTTTATGCATAATAATAGATGAACTAATACCTTTAATACGAGCTGTGGACCATCCTAAAGAAGATTTATGAGCACGTAGAACTCACAACAATTTTTCCTTTTCTACTTTATTCAAAGAAGCAGATATAATAGCAAGAAAAGTAGAAGACTCGCCAAGAAAGGCATAACGAAGGTGTTGTAGGTAATTGTTTCAATTCAGGTTCAAGGGCTTTAACAAATTCATTAGGTTTTTTAGACAACTCCATTACATCAACCTTAACATTTTGATTTAACTCCACAGACAAATGATTTAATTCATCAGAATAGTATAACACAACAACAAATATCACATTCTATAACTTTAGAAGAACGCTATCGAAGACTTTTAATAGCATTTTTTAAATGCAGTGGTAGGCGATGTTATTGAAAGTTTTTGAATTTTCATAGCGTTTTTTTCACGCTATAAAAACTGCTGTAAAAAGTCCATCGTTGATTCCATAATTTTAATGTTATAAAATCTTTTCATAGCCTCATTAAAAATGTTATGTTCAATTTTTTATTGTCACATAAAAATGCTATAAAAGTATTTTGATTGCGTTAAAGTCATGTTATTGTAGTCAATCATAGCGTTTTCAAACGCATCTAATAAAAGCTATTATAAACTTTTAATAGCATTTTTGTGAATGTCATGTTAAGCAATGTAGTGGAAAGTAGTGACTTTTTGTAACGACCCACCTTAATTTAAGCGTAGGACCGTTACTACATGCATGCTTTTAACACTTGAAGAAATTTTTCAATAAATCTTGGAAGCGAATTTTCATAAATGCAGAAATCACTAAGTTCTGAGAACATAAATGAAAACAGTCGGGATCCGTGATTCTAAGGCAATTGAAAAAGAACAACTTTTAAACATAGTTTCAAAAGTACGACATTAAGTTCAAAACATTTAAAACAATATAACTCTTAAAGTAGACACATGTGGAAGACTAAAACGTGCGACCATGGGCCAAATGCAATCGCTCCTCGTCAGCCGCCAGGTAGTCCTTGCTCTTACCTAAAAAAAAGGAAACGAATAGGTTGAGTATATAAAATATACCCATTAAGTAACCTCACCTACAGGGTCAGACCTTCATACACACACATTCATGCAAACTCAATATGCAGTCTTTTAGGACCTATGATTCAATGGTTGACAGTATACTGTACTTATCATGTTGGGTGAACAACCATCTGTATTGCACCATGGTGTCATCTCACTTTTGATACGAACGTTGGGCCCTCGATTTAATTGGGGGAAGTCGACTACAACGATGCTAGATGACAGCGATTCAGCACAGCCGACTTCCTGCCCAACACCGACCCTTTAGGCGTGGGAGGCAGTTGTCATCCTCATATAAAACATGGTTCATGGTTTTATGGTTCATGCAAGGTCCCACATACAGACGACATGAAATCTTAACCTCTACATCATGCATATCGTATCAAAATAAACATCGTCACATCATAATTCAGCAAACAATTCCCAAGCATGCCGATATACATAGTAGGATGACCTAAGCATATCAAAATCATACATGTCACATCACATATCATGGTTTGCTAACTCATACATGACATATCTTTCTATTTACTAACTACCCTCCACACATGCATATAGGACATTCATTTGCATACATCATCCAACCTAAGCCCTTACATATCCGTAAGTAAAGTAACTTACCTTGTTTCTTAACAAGTCTAATAAATCTTTGAAGGTTGGTGTGAAAGGGAGAGGATAAAGGAGGAGGGAAAATTTTCTTTTCATAAGAAAAGGCTTGGTGGTTAATGTCTCATAACATGCATATTTATAGGGTTTTTTATAAATCCTAATCTAATTCCAATTTGGTATAAATAAAAGAAAAACCATTATCTTTAACTATTTTCCTTTTCCTAAGAGATAAAAGATTACTTTTATTTTATCTTCTTTTATATCACTTATCTTATCTAAAATAAAAATCCCAAATAATTTCATAATCTTTTCCTAATTCTTTCTAAATAAAATCAATTAATTTTAACTCCAAAAATCTATTTAATTAATACAATTAATTCTCAATCACTTAATAAATCTAAAAAAAAAAAGTACTCATTAATAACCAATTCAAATAATGGGACGACACTTTTTATAGCATTTTTGTAAACCTATGTTAAATGCTATAAAATCTTGCAACATTTCAAGTATTTGAATATTTCATAACGTACTAAAAATGCTATAATCAATTTTTTATAACTTTGAAAAAGTTGTTAAAAATACACACTATTTTTTTATTTTATTTATAACATTATTTTAAATTTTAATTATCATAAATTTCAAACCACAAGTTAAGACATGTTTAACTTTAATATATTTTTTTCCTTTTGGCACATCCACCTGTAAATCTATAAACTTTAGGGGTACTTGCATGAATAATAATTTTTTGAATTTTTTTTTTTTTGGTAAATATAACAATGCTTTTTTGAAATTTTCAAATATAGCAAAAATATATAAAATCTAATTTTCGTTTTTTATTTGCCCAATTTTACAAATCGTTAGTATATTAATATGTATATCAGTAGTATATCTATTATAATTTTGGTATATCAGTCAATTGATACACTTTATATTTGGTATATCTATTATACGTCAAATTGACCACTCATATACCAAATTTATTAGTAAATAAATGTTCGTGCATTATTATTATTTGTGGACTTAATTTAATTTTTTATTTATTTATTTCAGAGTATTATTTTTCTAGTACATTATCATTAACTTATAAAGGTTCAATTTGTGGACTTAATTGATACACCAATGTTACACTTGAAATTGAATTTTGAATGGGTGTTGGTAATATACTTGAAAAAATGTATCTTTTAGAAGTTCTGATATACTAATGATATGCCAATGTTATACTTGAAATCAATTTTGAATTAATGTTATATAATACTAATACACCAATATTATACTTGAAATTTTATTTAGAATGAATGCTGCTATACTTCTGATACACTAATGATATACTTGAAATTATTTTTTTAATGAGTCATACACTAATATTATACTTTAACTAAATTTTGAATGAGTGTTGATAAACTACTAATACACTAATAATATACTTGAAATTGCATATTGAATGAGTGTTGAT
>JAOANK020288113.1:0-15079 GCA_026257165.2 Telfairia occidentalis
TATCAAGAAGGGGTAGTTATGGCTCAGTTATGCTCTTAAAACACATGCACTTAACTCTTATTCTAAGAGTTAACAAAAGACATACTAGATATCTCTATTGCAATTTCCTCGATGGTTTTTTGGGTTATAATCAAATTGTTATCACTCTGGAGGATTAGGAGAAGTCCTAATTCACGTGTCCCTATGAGTCATATGCCTTCAAGAGAATGCCCTACACATGTGTAATGCACCGATGACTTTTTAGTTGAGCATGATGGCAATCTTTCATGACTTTATCGAGGACATCATGGAGGTTTTAATGGATTTCTTCTCGGTATTTGGCTATACTTTTGAAATTTGTTTAGCTAACCTCTTTAGTGTTTTGCAGCGATGCCATGACACCAACTTTGCCCTAAATTTGGAGAAATGCTAGGTTATGGTCAAGGAAGGAATTATCCTGAGCCACAAGGTATCAGCGAGAGGGTTGGAAGTCAATTGAGCAAAAATTTCTGTGATCGAGCAGTTACCACCTCCTGGGAACATGAAGAGAGTTCAATGCTTTTTGGGGCATGCGAGGTTATATCATCGCTTTATAAAGAATTTTTCTAAAATACGAAACCCCTTTGCAATTTGTTGGAAAAAGACTATGTTCTTATTTGATGATGCATGTTTAAATGTTTTTCCTACTTTTAAGGAAAAATTGATATCTGCTCCTATAATTGTTGTGCCTGATTCAAATGAGCCATCTTAAATGATGTGTGTTGCAAGTGATTTTGCTTTAGGTGTTATTCTAGGATAGAGACATGATAAGCTATTTAGGCCTATATATTATGCTAGTAGAACTTTTGATAGTGCTTAGCAAAATTACACTACTACTGAAAAAGAGATGTTAGTTGTTGTTTTTGCTTTTGATACGGTTAGGCCCTATATGCTAGGATCAGAAGTCATTGTTCACACTGATTATGCTGTTTTGAAATTTTTGTTCAATAAGAAGGATGCGAAATTGAGATTGATTAGATCGATACTTCTTTTGTAAGAATTCAATTTTGAGAATAAAGATTGAAAGGGTTGTGAGAATGTGGTATCTGACCACCTATCGCTGATAGAGGATGGAACCATGCAACAAAATTTACCTATTACCGAGGACTTTCTCAATGAGAGGTTGTATCAGGTGAGTACTAGTGTTCCTTGGTTTGCTGATTAAGTGAACTATCTTGCTGCTGGACTATTACCACCAAATCTCAACACCCAATAGAGAAAGAGATTTCTACATGAGGTACATTTCTATCTACGGGATGATTGCTTTTATTTAAAATTTGTACTGACCATGTAATTAGGCGATGTGTGCCTATTGAGGATAATGCACAAATCATATCCCAATGTCACTCCTCACCATGTGGAGGCCACTTTGGCCTGTCCCGTATAGCAGCTAAGGTATTAGAGTGTAGTTTTTATTGGCCTTCAGTCTTTAAAGACAGTTATACTTTTGTGAAGTTGTGCGATCGGTGCCAACATACAGGTAACATTTCTAGACTCCATGAGAAGCCTACAAATCCTATTCCAGAGGTTGAGTTGTTTGATGTAAGGGGTTTGGATTTTATGGGACCTTTTCCTTCTTCTTCTGATGGTCATGTCTACATCTTGTTGCTGTAGACTACGTGCCTAAATGGGTAGAGGCAGTGGCCACTAGAAAGAATGATGCACATGTAGTTTTAAAATTTCTTCATAAAAATATTTTCACACGTTTTTGCACACCACGGGTAATAATTAGTGATGAAGGGTCGCACTTTAACAACAAAATGTTTGAATCTCTATTAGCTAAATATGAGGTTAGGCATCGAGTGTCTATGCATATCATCCTCATACTAATGGACTTGCTGAAATATCTAACAGGGAAATTAAAAAAATCTGTAGAAGACAGCCAGAACAAGCAGGAAGGGCTGGTCCCTTAAGCTGGACGATCCTCTTTGGGCATATAGGATCGCTTTCAAAACACCAATCGGCACTTCACCGTAGAATTTGGTGTTTGGGAAGACGCATCACCGGCTAGTGGAGCTTGAGCATCGAGCTTATTGGTCCATCAAGAAGTTGTATTTGGACCTCCAGAAGGAGGGAGAGCATAGATTGTTGCAGTTGAACTAGTTTGAGGAGTTCAGAAGTCGGGCATACGAGAATGCTAAGCTTTATAAGGAGTAGACCGCGAAATGGCATGACCAATGCATACTTCATAGGTCCTTCCTACCTAGTTAAAAAATTTTATTGTATAACTTACGTTTGCTCTTATTTCCAAGAAAGCTTAAATCTAGATGGTCGAGTCATAATTAAAGAAATATTTCTTTATGGTGCCATCGAGCTGCAATCTAAGGATGTATCAACCTTTAAGGTGAACAGGCAGCGAGTGAGTCCCCTTGAGTAGAGAATAGGTCTAGCTAGAGATGTTAAACCAAGCCCTTCTTGGGAGGCGTACCGGGTGTTTTTGTTTTCTGCTTTTGTTAAGTTAGTTGTTTTTAAGTTGTTGCTTGATCAGATCTCAGGAATCTTGCACATATTTCTCTCTCTTTTTCAGGAGCTATAGCACAATCGTACTCAGTCCACATGATTGTCGTATAGTGGACCGTTCCATACTCCAGGCCAGTACTGATTACTTCCCTTACTTTGTCTTTTTGATTCACACATTGAGGACAATGTTTGTTTTAAAGTTTGAGGTGTGGGAGTCGTGAGTACTATGTGCTGATAGGCTAAATTTATGTTGTGTATTGAGCTCTTGAGAATTATTGTGATTTGATGATGTTTGCATGGTGTGGATAATTTTTTTCGATTTGATTGAATTTTGTGAGTGATTGTTTGCCTGACTGTGTGCTATAATGTAGAACTTCTAATTCTTCCATGCTGAGGACTATGAATTCCCATGATGTACTGTGACATGTACGTGAGTTGAAATAGGGAGATTAGTAGGTATACTTCTGATGTGACTATTTAGAGTCTTGAAAATTTAGGGTGTCGTTAATGAGGTTTAACTTAGGATTTTTCAAAATGGGTTGGTTAATAGAGAATGAACTTCTAAGTTAAGTAGCTTTTGCTAAAGAAAAAAAATGTTGTGCGTAATAAAATGTCTAAAGAGGTTGCTTCGCCTTTCCTGCTGTGCTTAAAAGCAATGAAGGAGAGTCAGTATTGTCCTAGAATAGACAGGCTACTCGTAGTTGGATACTCAGTGCCTAGGAAGTGGGGTAAGCCAGAACGAAGGTAGCACGTCTTTACTAGGCTCCTCTTTTAGCAAATAGGAAGGGTTTGTTGTATTGGTCGTAGTTGGATACTCAACACCTAGGAAGAGGGGGTAAGCCTAAACGAAGGTGATACAACCTGCCCTTCTAGCAAAAGAAAGAAAAGGAAAAGAAAAATGAATGAAAATAAAAAGAAAAAGAAAAGCAAGAGAATGAAAGAAAAAGCTACATTAAGTTAGAAACACTCACTTGAACTTAATTTAGTTCCATAGTAGATGCATCTTAGGAAAAACTTCATTAAATGCACCCCAAGCTTGTAGGGACTCGAATGGGATGGGCTTGCACACACACACAAGGAAGGATAAGACTTCACCTTTGACTTTCTTGCTGAAAAAATGTGCTTGAACTTCTTTTTTGTTGTGCTCATTACATATGACCATGCACTGAGTTAGGAGTCTTAGTTATGCAAGCATTGAAGTTCTATTATTTGTCTAGATTTTATTTTTGCTTGAGACTAACAAAACTCTAAGTTTGGGGTGGTTGATAGCACTCTAAAAAGTGTTATTTTAGTACCTAAATGCTAGTAATTTTGTGGGCTTTCAGTTGTACTTTGATGCATTTATTGTTAAATTTATGAGGACCAAGCAGTACGAGGTGAAAATATGGATCTGGAGCAGTTCTGGTTGAAAACGGGCCCAAAAAGAGCAAAAACGGACAAAGAACGAAGAAACAAGGCCCAAATTATTGAAGACTCGACATAACTCTAAACAGAGGACTACGTGCTCAGAAAACAAGGAATTCAAAGAGGGATTTCAGACATAACTTGCATTAGAAGTATGCATACTAATCTCCCTATTTCAACCCACATACCTGTCATAGAAAATCATAGAAAATCATAGAAACTCATAGTCCTCAGCATGCAAGAATAAAAAGTTTTACATTAAGGCATATAGTCAGGCGAACAATCCATCACATCATTCACTAAAATCGAAAAAATTTAACCACAAATCCAATGAAACATCATCAAAACGCCATAATTTTCAGGAGTTTAGCACACATCACAAATCTAACCTAATAGCACACAGTAGTTAGAACACTGCCCACCCAAAACTTAAAAGCAGCATTGTCCTCAATGTATGAACAAAAAGACAAGCGAGGGAGTAAATCAGTACTGGCCTGGAGTAAGAGACGATCCACTATATGATAGGCATGTAGACTAAGTATGACTGTGCTGTGGCTTCTGAAAAGGATAGATATATATGCTATATTAATGACATTTGGGCAAACAACAAACTAAAAGCAACAAACTAAACAACAGTAGAAAAATAAAAAAAAACTTGGGTTGCCTCTCAAGAAGCGCTTGGTTTAACGTCTCTAGCTAGATCGGACATCAAATACTCATTCTTTTATCACCATGTCCTTGATCCACCGTGCCTCCTTCCCACATTCATTCTTTACCCTGCGAAGCACATGCAAGAAAGTAGTTTCCTCTACTCTACTCACATTAGCAGGTATGATAACATGAATAGAGGAGTCAAGAAAAGCATAATGCAAATGCAAGGGTAGGGGGTTCAAATTCAAGTAAGGAGGCTTAACGTTCAAACTCTTTTTCTCATCATCAGCAGGCAAAGATAAATTTTCAGCATGATGATCCACAGCAGACAGAGAAGGATGCATAGTCATAAACACAGATTCCTCAGTGGGAGAAGCATGTATACATTCATTTAAAGAACCCAAACTACCACAAGCAGGGTTCAGTATGCATTTCCCCTTATCAGACAATTTAGAGACTTCAGACTTCTCATATGCATTCTTACCATTTTTGACATCCAACTTATAACAGATACTTACCTCAGGAGGATTCTTAGGAGTTCTATAGATATCAAAGCTCACCTCCTAGTCATTCACCCTTAACGTGAGGTTACCTTGTTGGACATCAATTAAGGCCCTTCCAGTGGCCAAGAATGGTCTTCCCGAGATAATGGGCATCTCAGAGTCTTCCTCCATATCTACCACTATGAAATCTGTAGGAAAAATGAACTTGTAAACATTAACTAACACATCCTCTATTATACCTTTTGGATATGTCACCGATCGGTCAACTAACTGAAGTCGGATGGTAGTCGGCTGTATGTGCTCCAAGTTCAATTTCCTAAAAATAGAAAGAGGCATGAGATTAATAGATGCACCAAGATCGTACAAAGCACGATTAATCTCTCAGCTACCTATAGTATAAGGGATAGTAAAACTCCCTGGGTCCTTGAGTTTCTCAGGTAACTTCTTTTCCAGTATGGCACTGCACTACTCTGTCACGTCAACCTTCTCAAACTACACAAATCTCTTCTTCTTAGATAACACTTCCTTCATGAACTTTATGTAGTTCGGTATTTTCTCTAAGGCATCTGCAAAAGGAATGTTAATATGCAATCTCTTAAAAATATCTAAGAATTTAGAGAATTGGTCATCTATGTCCTTTTTTATGAAACGCTGAGGGAAAGGGACTCTACTCAAATCAATAGGAGGGAACCAGAATACTTCCCTGAACTCTATAATAGTACTGTGTCCGTTTCTTTCCCTCAACCACCTTCTGTTCTACCTTCTTTTCTTTCACGTTCTTCTTAGCAATATCTTTTCAGCCTTCTCCTCTGGCTCCTTCTCCGCAGGGTCATGTTCCTCATTTTCAGCTAGGGTCTGGCCACTTCTCAACATAATAGCATTATACTGTTCCCTAGGATTAACTTCAGTGGTACTAGGGAACTTACCTTTCTGCATCGTGCTTAATGAAGTGGGGATCAGTCCAACTTGGACATCTAGATTCTTCATGGCCTTCTCTTGGCTGTCCATCCTACTTTCTAGGCTTGTTGTTCGGTTACGAACCTCCTTGATGAATGTTCCCATCATCTCCTTCAAAGATGAATCATCGGATTGCTGTTGGGATGACGACGGATAGCAAGGAGGTCCCTGCGAAACATTCTTATTATTAGAATAAGAAAGTTTTCATGATTTCGCATACCTGGGTGGTAATGATTCTGCATTGGGTTCTGCTGGCCTCCATACTGATTCTGTTGGGCTCCTTCAAATTCGTAGGCCTTGTTGATGTAGTTGGCTTGCTGCAGCTGAGGCTCCTCCCAAGTCGGATAAGACTGATAAGCCGCCATAGATGCAATCGACTGAGGCTTCCCATGCACAGACAGATTTTGTAAGGCATTTGTTAGTGAAGCTATTTGTGCTTGAAGAGGACTTACCTCATCAAGCGCATGTAAGCCCGGAACTCCAGCAGCTGTTCTCTCTATGCGTCAATTATAACTCATAGCTGCCATATCTTTTAGGAAAGCCTGAGCAGCAATATGTGTCTTGGAGAAAATCGACCCTCTAGCAGCTGCATCCACAATTGACGTATTAGTACTCATTAACCATATAGAAAGACTGTATCTGGAGCCAATCAGGACATCCATGCAGTGGACACTTTCTCAGTAACTCCTTGAATCTCTGCCAAGACTCATAAAGCTGCTCATCATCAGCCTGTCTAAAATTGTTAATCTCATTCCTCAACCTCTTAATCTTCGCTGGAGGAAAGAATTTATTCAGGAAGGCTTGGGCAAGCTCATCCCACGTCGAGATACTATCTACCGGTAAGGTCTCCAACCAATCTTTTGCCTTGTGCTGCAAAGAAAAAGGAATCAGGCATAAGCAAATAGAGTTATTAGGTACCCCGTTCAATTTCACAATACTATAGATCTCAAGGAATGAACGAATGTGCTTATGTGGATCATCTGCAAGGGATCCTAGGAAAGCACAATCCCTAGCCATCTAGATCAATCTTGGCTTTAATTCAAAATTAGCAGCATTGATTCGTGTGTGCACGATCCCTGACTGAGCATTCGGGACCGTATGCTGCAAATAATCCCTGATGGTCCATGGTTCTCCTTCCTGCTCGGCCATTTGCTCAAGTACTTCTCTATGCTCTCTTCGATTTCTCCTGTAGGTTCTCTTGATCTCTGGATCAAAAGGAGCAGTGTCAGTGCCTCGAGTATGAGGCATACGCCAAAAATAGCACAAAATAAGAAAATAAAAGAGAAAAATATGTACGAACACGCCCTAAATTAAGATCTTACTCGAATGCCTCAATAATAAGAAAATTAAAAATACGTCGATTCCCCGGCAACGGCGCCAAAAACTTGATCAGGCCCAACAAAGCATCATCGCAAGTACATAGGTCGATCATAGTAATAACGGCCTAAGAGATAGAGTATCGTCCACAGGGAATCGCGATGTTTAATGCTCCTAGTTATTGACTAATTCTTTCCAATTTTATTTAGGGAACTCGAAATTCATGCAACAACAGGAATTAGAAAGCAATTAAAAGGACTCTTAAAGGGTGAAGAAAAAAGATGAAAAAGGTAGTTTTAGGGTGTTGATGTTTTTTATCGACCCAATTAAATCGTCAATTAATTAACCGAATGCATATCCTTTAGCCTAATTCAATTTCTTGCAATTAAGCTAACAATTAATTAGCCTAATTCAATTTCTTACAATTACGCTAACAATTGGAAATAAAATTATTCATCTACAACCTCACGAATTCTCCTATCACTCTCGTGCATACAAGAAATCGTGTTCAAAACCCCAAGGCCCAATTTATCACCATCTCTCTCGAGCAAGATTATAAATGCTACTACTTAACAATTAATGGCCATTTAATTGCGAGAACAATAATGCTGGCATTTGAAAGATAAAGCAGTAAAATCAATGCATTCAATAAATAATTAATGAATTTAACGGATCTTTAAATTCCCAACACCCTAAAACTAAGTATTCTAGCTCCTATACATTATGCTTTAGTCTAGAAAAATCCCAGAAAGAAGTAGAAAGATAGACAGAAAATGGAAAAGATAAGGAAAGGAAGAACTCCTGGATGAATTCCACACCGTTTCCATCATGGGCATGTTTCTCGAGGTAAGAAAACTCGATCTCGAGCACTCCAGGGTCTCCCGAACCCTCCAAAATATTAAGCCCGTCAATTTTCTATCAAGAATCGTCAGAATTCACACCCAGAAATCATCCTCCCGGCCCTAATCGCGAAAAGAAGCTTTTATACTGATCTTCCGGTAGCATCAAGACGCTATGGGACAACGTCTCGATGCTGGTCCTAGGTCCCTTAAGTGAAATGTGTGTTTCGGATGAGCGAGAGAAAAATCAACAGCGTCGAGATGCTGTGGACAGCGTCTCGACGATGTCAATTGTGCAGCAGGCAAGCACGCGCAGGAGACGCACTCCTGTGCGGTAGAGACGCGCGCAGCTAGGCAGGCTGTGATATGCCCGAGCATGTGCGCGGTGCGCCCACAGTGGGCATCCGGGCTGCTCATTTTGACAGCATCGTGATCTGTTGAGCTGCGTCTCGACGCTAATGAACTCCAGATTCAAAATTTCAAGATTTTTGGCTTTGAGACGCCCAATGATAGCGTCTCAACGTTGCCTCTCGGGTCTATTTTGGGCCCCATTTCTTCGTTACTTACCCGATTTAGCTCATCTTAGGCCTGTTTTTCAACCCGACTCGACCCGAATCTTTATTTTAGCCTCAAAATGCTCGGTTCCTACAAAATCAACAATAATTGCATCAAAGTACACTTAAAACCACACAAAACCTCAATAATTTAGGCACTAAAATAGCACTTTTTAGAATGCTATCAGCATTATAGTCATTCTTAACATCCAACTTATAACAAATACTTACCTCAGGACAACTCTTAAGACTTAGATAAATGTCAAACTTACCTCCTCGTCATTCACCCTTAAGCTGTAGTTACCTTGTTGGACGTCAATTAAGGCCTTTCCAGTGGCCAAGAATTGTCTTCCCAGGATTATGGGCATCTCTGAGTCTTCTTCCATGTCTAGAACTATGAAATCTGCAGGAAAAATGAACTAGTTAACTTTAACTAACACATTATCTATTATACCTTTTGGGTATGTCACCGATCGATTGGCTAACTGAAGTCCAATGGTAGTCAGTTGTACTTGCCCCAAGTTCAGTTTCCTAAAAATGGACAGAAGCATAAGATTAATAGAGGCTCCAAGATCACACAAAGCACAATTAATCTCTAAGCTGCCAATATTACAAGGGATAGTAAAACTCCCTACGTCCTTGAGTTTCTCGGGTAGCTTCTTTTGTAGTATGGTGCTGCATTGCTCTATCAGGTTGACCTTCTCAAACCTCCCAAATCTCTTATTCTTAGACAACACTTCCTTCATGAACTTTATGTAGTTCGACATTTGCTCTAGGGCATCTACAAAAAGATTGTTAATATGCAAATGCTTAAAAATATCTAAGAAATTAAAGAATTGGTCATCCATGTCCCTTTTCATGAAACTCTGAGGGTAAGAACTCTACTTAAATCAAGAATATGGGAACCATAATACTTCCCTGTACTCGGTGATTGCACTGTGTCCTTCATTTCCTCAGCTACCTTCTTTCAACCTTCTTCTCCTTATCTTTTTCCTCAATAATTTTTTCTTCAGCCTTCTCCTCAGACTCTTTTGTCACAGGCTCATGTTTTTCATTTTCAACTAAGTTCGTGCCACTTCTCAGCATAATAGCGTTACACTGTTCCCTAAGATTTATTTCAGTGGTACTAGGAAACTTACCTTTCTGCAGTGTGCTCAATGACATGGCGATCTGTCCAACCTGGACCTCTAGATTCTTCATGGCCTTCTCTTGGTTGTCCATCCTACCTTCCAAGCTTGTTGTTCAGTTGTGGGCCTCCTTAATGAATGTTTCTAGCATCTTCTTCAATGATGGATCAACAGAATTCTGTTGAGATGATGATGCATAACAAGGAGGTCCCTGAAACACATTCATATTGCTAGAATAAGAAAAAGTTTCATGATTACGCATATCTGGGTGGTAGTGACTCGACATTTGGTTTTGCTGGCCTCCAAACTAATTATATTGAGCTCCTTGAAATCCATAGCCCTTGTTGATATAGTTGGCTTGCTCCAACTGAGTCTCTTCCTAACTAGGATAAGATTGATAGGCTGCCATAGATGCAATCGACTGAGGCTTTCCCTGCATAGTCAGATTTTGCAAGGCATTAGTCAGTGAAGCTATTTGTGCTCTAAGAGCACTTACCTCATGATAGCATGTTGTCCCGAAACTCAAGCAGCTATCATCTGAGTGGACCTCTTCGGTGGCCAATTGTAACTGGTGGTTGCCATGTCCTCCAATAACGCTTAGGCCACCTGAGGTGTGTTTGAAAAAAATGAACCCTCCTACAACTGCATCCACAATAGACTTAGTAGTACTGGCTAACCCATTATAGAAATATTGTACCTGAAGCCAATTAGGGTAGCTGTGTTGTGGGCATTTTCGCAGCAGCTCTTTAAATCTTTCCCACGCCTCGAAGTGTTGCTCATCCTCAGCATGAACGAAATTGCTAATCATGGTCCTCAATTTCTGGGTCTTGGCTGGTAGGAAAAATTTGTTCATAAAGGCTTGGGCGATCTCATCCCATGTCGAGATGTTGTCAGCTGGTAGGGATTCCAACCAATCCTTCGCCTTGTGCTGCAAAAAGCAAGGAAAAAAACGTAAGCGAATTGAATCATTCGGTACCCCATTTACTTTACTGTACTGCATATCTCGAGAAAAGAATGAATATGTTTATGCGGGTCCTCTGCAATTGAACCCCTAAAAGCACAATCATGAGCCATCTGAATGAGCCCTAGCTTCAATTCAAAATGCGCAGCATTAATTGGTGTGTGTATGATCCCTGGCTGAGACTTTGGGACCGTGTGCTGGAAATAATCTCGGATAACCGATGGATCTTCTTCTTGCTCACCCATCTGATCAAGTACTTCTCTCTGTTCTCTAAGATTTCGCCTACAAGTTCGTTCAATTTCTGGATCAAGAGGAACAGGGTCAGTGCCTCGAGTATGGAGCATACACCAAAAAATACAAAAATGAAGACAAAAGGAAAACAGCGTACAAATACACCCTAAATTAAGAAATACTTAAATGCCTTGATAATAAAAAAAAACTAAAAAACGCACCGATTCCCCGGCAACGGCACCAAAAACTTGATCGCACCTAACAATGCGTCACCGCAAGTGTACGAGTCAATTGGAGTAATAACGGCCCAAGTGGCCGAGTATCGTCCTTAGGGAATCGTGTTCTTTAATTTTCGTAGCTCGATTAATTCTTTCGGTTTTATCTAGGGGCTCAACTTCATGTAACAATTTCTAAAATTAAAGAAGCAATAAAATGAAGGAATCAAATTCCCAGTGGAAGCGTTTTTCAATATTCAATTTGGTATAGTAAACATGCAAATAAAAGCGTAATACAGAGAGGCAAGAAGAATGCTTACCTTTGAAGAACTTTCACGCAATTCCTGTGTTGTTCTGCTGAAAGAATTAAACTCGAATACTACCACACAGTGAACTTGCTATTCTTAGGAGAAGGAACAAAACAAGATTGTGGGATCTCTTTTCATTGTTGAGTGAGAGGGAGCAAAACCAATTGTTTCCAGCAACCTAGATGTTCTCAACATAGGGGTTTATATCGTGAAAAAGCCAAGAGAGAGTGAGAGGGAAATTTTCTTAATTCCCTCTCATGTACGTACCATTAACTCCCCATTAGTAGGGAGTTAATTTTAATTAATTAATAATAATACGTATAATTAATTAGTTATCTAATAATCAATTAACTATATATTATGTACATTAATCACATTAAATGCATATTTCTCTCTTTAACTTATGGTTTTAATATGAATCTTATTCATATTAAAGTTTAACCTATAGCATTTTTATGAATCTCATTCATATAAATTGGATTTGAATCTTATTCAAATAATTAAATTCTCACATATTATATAGTTTAAATATAAATAATATTTATACTCAACTATATACTATAATGTATCATTATACATTACAGCTTGTATATTCCCTCAAATAACTTGAACAATTCAAATTATTTTAAAAATATTATTCCTGGCATAATTCTAAGCGAGCTAGCAAGTTGTCCTTATGGACCTGCAAATTAGAAGCTCCAATGACACAAGATTAATTAAACTCTTTAATTAATTGTCCGATATTCATTAATTATCGGTCACTCCCTTAAAGACCGACAGCTGCACTCTTCACACTGCAGATATATTTTTGTGTCCATGGATTTAATCAATCAACAGTAAGTAGACTTTTCACAAATTTTTCATAACTACAGCAGGGTCAAAATTATCGTTTTACCCCTGTAGTTAAATCTAACTTCTTAAGTACCATCGACCCCTCTAATGAATAAATAGTCAAAGACCAACTATAACTAGACCCCTCTCTGGCCAATGAAAGGGTGGGGGGCCTCAATGTTCAAGATCCGAAATCAGCCCTTAAGAGAATAATTCATCTACTTACCCTCGTGACGGGAAATAGTGAATTTCATCTCGTGTAGCTATGTTTCTAGCTACTTACTCGGGCAAATCCCCAAAATGGAAGGCTTATTGAGTCGACTAACTTGGCCACTCTCACCATACAGATCAAAGGATTGCTCTCATAGGCAGGAGTTCAGAACTCACTCAGGATTAAGGTCGAGTCACCTATGATCATCTTAGTGAAATGTTAATCTCTTCAAGCAACGGTGTTATAAAGAGAGACTAATGACTTTGCAGCCCAGTCTTATACAAACTCTTTGTAGAGGATACCCTCACTCACATGTCCCTACATGAACAATTAGGATCATAACCGTTTGTAACACTTTACAACTCTTGCAACAATTACAAAATGGGCCGTATCCAATAGTGTTACAAGGATAAGGTACCCAACCTTATCCATATGCCATAGATCGTTTAGGTTATTATTTAAACATGATCTACTTGTATGTCTGCCACATATATCTGTAAATTACATAAAATAACCTTGGATCTTAGTTTATTGGATTGGGTTAATACACACTATAAGTTAAATAAAATAACATCTTATTTTATTAAATAAATAATTTGTTTATAATAATTACAAAACACGAGACTCACGAGATTTAGGGCACCATCCCTAAAATAAAAGATGCACGGTATTGGTGAATAAATTGAGAGAAAAGAAGGTTCTAGGGTGTTGGCTTGGTAAATGAAATATTTAGGCAATTGATTAACTCGTGGGATGAAATTTATTACACTTTTCCTAGTTCTAAGGTTAATTAATCAGGGTTTTCCTCTATCGAGGTGTCCCAACTCTCGCTATTAACTCTCGGTTCGATCTCTCGCAACAAGAATTTAAAAGCAGCATAAAGAAACCTATCCCTGACCTCACAAACTTTCCCATCACTCTCGTGCATAGAAAAACTCTCGTCTATTTTCCTTGGTCTAATTTTACTACCCCTTCTCTTGAGCAAGATAATAAAAACAGCACACGTGCATCCAATGGCCAAGTGAATGCAATGAATTTAAAGCCGAAAATATAGCCAAAAAAATAATAAATTTCATTCCCACAAGAAAAGCAATAAATTATAAATATACATTACACCAACACCCTAAAACCTATAAGTTTAGCTACTGGAATACATTAGTAGCAACCTAGAAAATCCGTAAAAATATGCATAAATAGAGAGGGGAAAAGAAGACGGCACTCCAAGATAAAATCAACGTTGTTTCCACTGTAGACACGCTTCTCGAGGCATGAAAACCCGATCTCGAGCACTCCCAAGCCTCTTAAATGCTCAAAAATAAATGCCAATTGATTTCTCCTTCGAGTTCTGTCAAAAAACCCCCTAAAAAATCGAGCTTTCTAGCCCTAATCGTGAAAATATGACTTTATAATGTTTTGGCGACACTAGCGTCTCAACGCTGGTCCTAAGTCAACTAATCAAAAGGCACATTTTGAGCTGGACGATAAAAAATCAGCAATGTCTAGATGCTAAGGACAGTGCCTCGACGCTGTCCATGTGCAGATGGGAGTACAAATGGGCAGACGAGGCGCACGCTGCTTGCGCGCGGGCATGGTTGACGTCGGCTCTGCTGGCGGGACTTGACGACCTTTTGGTGCTGTTGAGCAACGTCTCGATGTTGATTATCGCGAGATCATGATTTCCCAGATTTGGGCATTAAGACGCCCAATGATAGCGCCTCTGTTGGGTGTGTATGTCCTAAAACTCAAATGGCTTGTAAACATATTCTATTTTCAATAAAGTTGTTATTGAAGTAATTCAGTAAAGTTGTTATTAAATCTTTTATAACTCTATAAATCCAATAAACTAAGAACCCGTGGCTATCACATGAATACTTAGACTTTTTGTGGAGACATAAAAGTGGACCAAGTTTAAGTAAATAGCCAAAACGGTCCGTAGTATATGGATTAGGCTGGGTACCTTTTCCTAGGGGCACTATGGAATGTGGCCTGCTTTGTATATGATACAAAGGATGTTATCCTAAATCGTTCATGTGGAGACATGCGAGTGGGGGCATTCTATGCAATGAGTTTGCATGAGACTGGACCACGAAATAGTCATTGTTTTACTATAACGTCGATCACTGAAAACATTGACTCATTTCAACCTGATGACCTGGGTAACTTGGTCTCAATCTTGAGCTAACTATGAACTCCTGTTTATTCGGGATTATCCTTTGATCTGCATGGGTGAGAGAGTCTCAACAGCGCCTGCTCAATATGCCTCCCATTTCAAGGGTCAGATCGGTTAGATAGCTGGGGAGATAGTCCTGCAAGACAGAATTCACTACTACCTGACTTTGGGGATAGTAGAGAGGTTGTTCCCTTAAGGGCTGATTCCGAGTCTTGAACAAGAGGCCCCACCCTCTCACTAGCGTAAGAGGGAATTCGGTTTGGTTGTTAGACCTCAAACCAAGTTGTTCATTAGAGGGATCAGTGGTACTTAAGGAACAAGA
>JAOANK020288204.1:0-28068 GCA_026257165.2 Telfairia occidentalis
CGATCATGGTTATATCAAATGGACACAATATATCTATAGTGGGAGAGTGAAACTACGAGCTTTAGTGGAGTGACCCATTAGTTAACGAATGTTGATTAACTAGGTCAAAGAGTTTGGCCGGCTAATCTCACATCGTTGGAGCTCATGATCGATAGGTTCATTAGGTCCCTCGGCTAGCTCACATCGGATAACACCTTGGAACAATGTGGTGAATGAATTCGAAGCGTTCGAATTCGGGTGAAGAAAGAGGATTAGGTATATGAGATATATTTAATGGATCGACATTTGATTATGAATTAAACAATCAAAGGGAGCCCAAAATAACATTTAAATGAGATTTAAATGTTGTATATATGAATATGGATTCATATTCGGAAAAAGAGTTTTTTCGAAAACTGGGCTAGGTGGCAAAATAATATTATTTGAATATTTGATATTAAAGGCCGAAGAATAGTCGGGACTCTAGTGGTGGTCCGGGTGCTGATTACAGAAGGATTCCACCGGAGATTGGAGAGGATTTGAGCTACAAGAGGTTAGTACACAGATTCTCTGTTTTTTTCTTTAAAAAGCATGATTTTCCATAATTAAATTGAGCGCATTAGAGTGTTTTGATCCTTGTTCCGCTGTGCATGTATGATGGTACACCCTGCATAAGAGATAAAAAGTGTCATCCTCAGGATTGAGTTTCTAGCTCACTTAAGTACCACAAATACTAACATTTAGTTTTATATAGAGAAACTAATATGCTAAAATTATGCTAACTAAATAAGCAATAAAAACAATAAAGGTGAGAAAATCAGAGAAAAAAAGGTCCTTGGGATTTGATTTCACCAACTCGTCTTATAAGTCAATTAACCAATTTAATCATGACAGAACTAATATAGAACTCTATAAGTCAAGAACACACATATGTAAACTATCTATCCCGAGCACAATTTAACATCCCTGCAAATTAAGAGCTAATTAAGAAACTAATAACCCTATTCATTTTCATTTTCAAGCAAATGCATAAAACTAGTTCTATTAACAACGTCTAAAGCAATTCTAAATCTCCCTATAACGTCCCATTATTTTGTTTATTGAATTTAGTTGTTATTTTGTTGAATTTTTTGGTTTATTTTGTGATTTAGTATTTTTTATTAAAAAGATTTTAATTAAGTTTTATTTGTGGGAAATTAAGAGATTTTACCTTTTGAAAAGTTAAAATCAAAATTACTGGCAAACTCGTAAATAAGTTAACTAAGGCTAGGATTAGGGTTTCAGGAGAATCCTATAAGTATGCTTGTTAGAGACCCTACCCACCAAAACCATTTTCCTTCTTCAAAAAGGAAAGTCTTTCTGCTCTTTTCTTTTTCTCACGCAAAAAACAACCTTCTTTCTTGAAAATTTTTTTCCTCCCGCATGCACTACCCTCCTCAGACAACTAGCAACGGCGGCGGTGACCAGAGACTAGCAATGGTAGCGAGCAAGCTATTTTCTCTTTCCTCTTAGTTTTCTCTTTTTTCTGTCTCCATTTGAGTGTGCTTTTCACGAGCAACCTTCTTATTACCTCCCCCACACTCCCTTCAGAGCGCGTAAGGCAGCGAAATTCTTGATCTTTTTGTTTTCCCAAGATTTCTTCTATTTAACCATGTTTTCCCCATATTTTTGAAGTTAGAGAGGCCTTTTTTGGCGAAATGAAGGGCCGAAAAGAACCACGAAGTTGAGACTACAGGTTGATGGAAACATAATTGCGATTCGAGCAGCGTTGATGCAGCGCGTGAGGTAGAAGCTTTTCTACAGCGGCGACGCATATAGCACACATGCCCATCTTTTGCCCGCACTTGGTAGCGCGTGGGAGCTCAGTTTGGGCTGATTCCCCTAACGTTGGACGCCAGAGGTTGAGTAGATTTCGAATCTGGTTCCTGTTCACCCATTTGTGGCAACTCGTTGGAGGCACGTGCCAGATGGCATTGGTGCGTGAGCCGCGTCTATACCGGAAAAAGGCAGTTTGTTCTCTACCTCAGTTGAACCTCGAAAACCCTAACTTTTCTTTTTAATTTAGATTAATTGGAGTTTTGGAAATTAATTAAGGTATTTGGGAATTTGAACCTAGGTTGCTTAAGGAATAGATTACTGGACCACTTAGGATTTACTTGTTGTTTTCCTTTGGAATTGAGGTAATTGGCTTCGCTCTTGGATAAACTATTAGGCTAGGTAAAAAATTGTTTTACTTGGTTGATGTATTTATTGAATATGCTTATCATGTGTAGCTGGAGGATTTGAGCACGAGGATATGGTTGTGATGTTGAGCATGTACATGTGGATTATGGGATGCTGAAAGTTCCATGTGTATATTTGAATGTTTGATGCCTTTGTGTCTCGATTGTATGTTATGTTATTGTTTGGGACCTCTGCATAATGTAGATGTTTGTTGCATGTACATATGGAGGCAAAGATAATATTTTTTTCTACCAATCAAGAAAAATTGTCTAAAAGAAGAACCTAGTCAAGACGTACAACGTTTGTTTTGGCTTTTCCCCACTTCCTAGGTGCTGAGTATCCAACTACAAGCAACACCTCTATTCTAGGACAATACTCACTTTCTTTTGACTTCTTTTTTCTAGCATTCCCCGTCGACTAAGGGCCAAAGAAAAGAAGAGTAACCTCTTTAGGCATATTTTACTAAGCAAACATAAGTTTTTAACAAAGACTCCTTTAATCTAGAGTTTCACTATCCAACAATCAACTCATTGTGAGTCAGCTTGAGTCTAACCTTATTAACTATACACTAATCCTTCAGAACTATAAACAGGACAACTACGTGCTCAAAAGACAAGGAATTCAAAGAAAATTTCAAACATAAGTTACTTCAGAAGTATACTTATTAATTTCCCTATTTCAACTCACATACAAGTCATAGCAAATCATGGTAAGTCATAATCTTCAACGTGCATGCATCAATAGTTCTACTCTTATAGCACACAGTCAGGCAAACAATCAATCATATCATCATTAAAATCGAAAAAATTTGACTAAAATTCTAACAATCAGCAATCATCATCACATAGTCACAATTTTTAGGAGCCCAACACACAATTAAGAAATCTAACCTAGTAGCATATAATACTCAAGACACCCCCACCCCAAACTTAAAAACATGCACTGTCCTCAATGTATGAAAAAGAAGAAAAAAAAAGGAAAGTAAACATTACTGGCCTAGAGTATGGGGCGGTCCACTATACGACAGGCATGTAGACTATGTACGACTGTGCTATGGCGTCTGAAAAAGAGAGAAATATGTGTGAAATTAATGAGAACTAGGCAAGCTACTAAGTAAAAGAAAATAACAAACTCAACAAACAAAAAAGGGAAAGATGCTTGGGTTGCCTTCCAAGAAGTTCTTGGTTTAACGTCTTAAGCTACACGGGATACCAAATTCTCATTCTTTAATCGACATATCGTGAATTCATCATGACTCCTTTCCACATTCATTCTTTACCCTCCGAAGCACATTCAATAAAATGTTTTCTTGTACCTTGCTCACAGTAGCAAGTATAATAATATAAGTAAAAGAATCAAGAAAAACATATTTAAAGTGTGTAGGCAGGTGTTTCAAATGTAAACCAGGCGACTTAACATTCGAACAATCTTTTCCATCATTCACAACAGGCAAAACAATATTTTAAATAGTTGGATGTTATTCGAACAATCTTTTCCATCATTCACAATAGGCAAAGCAATATTTTAAATAGTTGGATGATCAACAACAGTCAAAAGAGGATGCATATTTTCATAAATAGACTTCTAAGCAGGGGACACATGCATATTCTCATTTAATTCATCTAAACTACCACAAGCAGAGTTCAATATGCATTTTCCCTTATCAGGCATATCAGAGATCTCAGAATTCACATTTGCATCACAGTTATACTTAACATCAAACATACAACAAGTACTTACCTCAGAATGACTTCTAGGACCTCGATAAATGTTGAAACTTACCTCCTCGTCATTTACCCTTAAGGTGAGGTTACCTTGCTCGACATCTATTAAGGCTCTTCCTGTGGCCAAGAACGGTCTTCCCAACATGATGGGCATCTTCTAGTCCTCTTCCATGTCCAATACTATGAAATCTGCAAGAAAAATGACCTTGTCAACTTTCACTAATATATCCTCTACTATACCTTTGAGAATGTTACCGATCGATCAACTAGGTGTAGACAGATGGTAGTTGGCTGTACCTGCCCCAAGTTCAACTTCCTGAAAATAGATAGAGGCATGAGATTAATTGATGTGCCTAAATCAAAAATCTCTAAACTACAAATAGTAAGGGAATACTGGATCTTTAAGTTTCTCTAGTAGCTTCTTCTGCAGTATAACACTGCATTGCTCTGTCAGATCTACCTTTACATATTACCTAAATTTCCTTTTCTTAGACAGTACTTCCTTCATGAATTTCAGGTAAGTTTGTCATTTGCTCAAAAGCACTCAAATCAACAGGAAGAGAACCAAAATACTTCCCTTAACTCAGTGTTTGTACTCTTCCCTTCTTTTCCTCAGCCATTTTCTCATTATCCTTCTTCTCTGTCCCTTTCGCTCATCAGTCTTTTGTTTAGCTTTCGTCTCGGTCTCATTTTTTTCAAGCTCATGTTTTTCAGTTTGATTTAACTTCCTGTCAGTTCTTAACATAATAGCATTACAGTGCTCCCTAGGATTTACTTCAGTGGTACTAGGAAACTTAATTTTTTTGTAAAGTTTTCAGTGCAATGGCAATTTGTCAACCTTGGACCTACAAATTTTTTATGGCCTTCTTTTGGTTATCCATTCTATTCTCCAAGATCATTGTTCTATTCCTTTATTCTGTGATAAAGGTCCTCATCAAGTCCTCCATTGAAGATTTCTCAGCCTGTTGCTGACATAAGAAGGTAGAACTCGAAGGGGCTTGCAATACATTCTTAGTTTTAGCATAAGAGAAATTCTCGTGATTATGCAAACCTGGATGATGACGGTTCAATAGTGGATTATGCTGGCCTCCATACTTGTTCCCATAAGACCGATTAATGTAATTTGCCTGTTCTAGTTGCTGGTTTCCCGATGACGGGTAAGAGTTGCATACTATAATCGATACAATTGACTGACTCACATCTACAATCACAAGGTTGATCAAAGAATCAGTAAGTGTTGCCATTTGGACTTTTATAGAACTTACGTTGTCTAATCAAAAAATCCATGCAGCTCTCGGAGTGGAACTCTTTGACGACTAGTTGTAACTAGTGGCTGCCATGATCTCCAGCAAAGCTTGGGCCACCTGAGGTGTCTTCGAAAAGATTGACCATGATGCAGCTAATCCATTATATAAATATTGTTTCTAAACCCAATCTGAATAGTCGTGTTGTGAGCATTTTCGCAGCAGCTCTTTAAATCTTTCCCACGTCTCGTAAAGCTGGTCGTCATTAGCTTGTCTAAAGTTACTAATCTCATTTTGAAACTTCTGGTTTTTAGTAAGGGAAAAAAATTTGTTGAGGAAAGCTTGACCTTGCTCGTCCCAATTCGTGATACTTTCAGCTGGTAAGGATTCCAACCAATCCTTCGCTTTATCCTCCAGAGAAAATTGAAAAAGACGTAAGTGAATAGAATCATTGGGTACTCCATTTAACTTTAGTATACCACATATTTGAAGGAACGATTGAATGTGTTTATGTGGGTCCTTCCCAATCAAGCCTCTGAACGCTCAATTTCTAGCCATTTGGATAAGTCCTAGCTTGAGTTCAAAATTGGCGGTATCAATTAGTGCATTCACGGTCACTAGCTGAGCATCAGGAACTTGATGTTGAAAATAGTCATGAATCACCTTCAGTTCACCTTCTTACGCGACCATCAGTTCAAGTGCTGCTCTCTCTTACTTAAGGTTTCTTCTATAAGTACGTTCAATCTTTGGGTCAAATGGAACAAGATCAGTGCCTTGCACATGTTGCATATACTAAAAAATAATACAAAAAGAGAAAAAGTAAATAAAAAATATAGTATAAATTAAGATTTACTCAAATGCCGTAATAATAAGAAAATTAAAAATACACTGATTCCTCGGCAACGGCGCGAAAGGATTGATCGCACCAAGACGTTACTGCAAGTGTACAAGTCAAATTATAATATAAAATGACCCTGACACCGAGTATCGTCCTCTAGGAATCGAATTTCTAATTTTATTAGTTATTAATTTACTCTTTCAATTTTATTTAGGAAACCAATTATCATGCAACAGGTCCAAGCTATAAAAAGTAATAAACAATAAATTGAGACACGTTAACAGTGAGAAAATCAATAGAAAGGAGGTTCTAGGGTGTTGGTATGGAGAACATTAATTAACTTATGAGATGCAATTAATTACACAAATTCTAATTCTAAGGTTGATTGATTGGGATTTTCCTCTCTCGAGGTCCACTAACTCTCACAATTAACTCCCTACTCGATATCTCGCAATAAGAATTTAGAAGTGCAATAAATATAACCTATCACAAACCTCGTAGATTTTCCTATCACTTTCATGCATAGAAAAATAACATTATATAGATTCTGCTGGTAACAGCGAGATGCTATATGACAACGTCGAGACGCTCTACTTCAAAATTATAAAAATGCCCTTCCATTTTCAAAGTAGAGGGGCTCAAATTCGAAGTAGCATCTCAATGCTACGTCAAGAATTAGTATTCTACCTTGCCAATTCGTAGTAGTGCTGAGACGCTACTATTCCAGCATCTCAACGCTGAAGTCTTCAGTCTTCTAGTTACTATTTGGACGTCTCTTGGGTTTCTCCTTGCTTCTAGCGTTTAGACATTGGCTCTCGGGTTTCTCCTTGATCCTCATCATTGACTTAGCCAATTTTAGTGCTTTTTCGCTCCTTTTTTTTTTGCCCCGAATAATCTCAAAATTATCTTTTCCCCTCAAATGCTCAGCTCCTACAAAATTTCACAAATAAAAGCATGAAGGTACACTTATAAACAAAAAATCACTAAAGAAGAGGCCCTAAATTATCACTTTTTGAGTGCTATCAACCACCCCAAACTTAGAGTTTTCCTAGTCTCGAGCAATAATAAAACATAACATTTACAGCAAGAACTCCAATACTAGCAATCTTCAGACTCCTAACTCAGTGCACAATGATAAGTAATGAACACAATAAAGGAAACTTTCATACACATTCTATTAGCAAGAAAGTCGAAGGTCAATGCTTATCCTTCGTTGCGTGTGTTTGTGTAAGCCTATCCCATTCTAGTCCTTACAAGACCGGAGTGTACTTAATGAAGTGTTCCCTAAACTACCCCTACTCTGAAGTTAAATTGTTTTCAAGTGAGGAATTCTACGTTAAGGAGCATAAAGATAATGTTTTTTCAACCAATCAAGAAAAATTGTCTAAAAGAAGAGCCTAGTCAAGACATACAACCTTTTTTCTCGCTTACCTGCACTTCCTAGGCACTGAGTATCCAACTATGAGCAGCACCTTTATTCTGGGACAATACTCACTTTCTTTTCACTTTTGTTTCTAGCATTCCCTGTCGACTAAGGGCCAAAGAAAAGAAGAGTAACCTCTTTAGACATATTTTATTCAGCAAACATACGTTTTTGACAAAGACTCCTTTAATCTCGAGTTTTACTATCTAACAATCAACCCATTTTAAAGCAGCTTAAGTCCAACCTTATTAACTATACCCTAATCCTTCAGAACTATAAGCACGATGACTATGTGGTGGAAAGCCAAGGAATTCAAAGAAGATTTCAAACATAATGTTCTTCAAAAGTATGCTTATTAATTTTCCTATTTCAACTCACATACAAGTCATGGAAAATCATGGTAAGTCATATTTCTCAACGTGCAGGCATCAACGGTTCTACTTTTATAGCACACAGTCAGGCAAACAATCAATCATATCATCATTAAAATTGAAAAAATTTGACTAAAATTTCGACAATCATCAATCATCATGACATAGTCACATTTTCATGAGCTCAACACACAATTTAGAAATCTAACCTAGCAGCATACAGTACTCAAAACACCCCCACCCCAAACTTAAAAACATGCATTGTTCTCAATGTATGAAAAAAAAGACAAAACAAGGAAAGTAATCGTTATTGGCCTGGAGTATGGGCGGTCTGCTATATGACAGGCATGTGGACTGAGTACGACCGTGCTATGGCTTCTGAAAAAGAGAGAAATATGTGCGAAATCAATGAGAACTAGGCAAGCTCCTAAGTAAAAGAAAATAACAAACTCAACAAACGAAAAAGAGAAAGATGTTTGGGTTGCCTCCCAAGAAGTGCTTTGTTTAACATCCCTCGCTAGACGGGATATCAAATTCTCATTCTTTAATCAACATATCGTGAATCCATCGTGACTCCTATCCACATTCATTCTTTACCCTCTGAAGCACATTCAAGAAAATGTTTTCTTGTACCTTACTCACAGTAGTAGGTATAACGATATAAGTAAAAGAATCAAGAAAAGCATATTTAAAGTGTGTAGGCAGGGGTTTCAAATTTAAATCAGGAAGCTTAGCATTCGAACGATCAAGACAAAGTAATATTTTAAATAGTAGGATGATCGACAACAGTCAAAGGAGGATGCATATTTTTATAAACAGACTTCTAAGTAGGGGACACATGCACATTCTCTTTTAATGCACCTAAACTACCACAAGCGTGGTTTAATATGGATTTCTCCTTATCAGACATATTAGAGATCTCGGAGTTCACATTTGCATCACAACTATACTAAATATCCAACATGCAACAAGTACTTACCTCAGGAGGGCCTTTAGGAGCTCGATAAAAGTCGAAACTTACCTCTTCTTCATTTACCCTTAAGGTGAGGCTACCTTGATGGACATCTATTAAGGCTCTTCTAGTGGCCAAGAACAGACGTCCCAATATGATGGGTGTTAACTCTTAGAATAAGAGTTAAGTTGGGTGTATTTAAAGTGTAGTGTGAGTCATGAATGGCCTTTTGATACCATTTGAACTTAAATTATGTGGTTTATCACTTGTATTTACCTTTTAGCTAACTATTTGCTGATTATTGTGTTAATGGTTAAGTGAATAAACTTCAAAGAAAAAAATGACTAATCTGTGTTAAACTGCCAATTTTGTTGTAGCATCTAGGTGGCAGAACAAATTCCTGTTGCATTATTAAGCTAGAAGCAAGGGGCAGTGATGTGGCATTTGGCATGTGATTCAATAGAAATGACCATTGGAAGAGCTTCATGTGGATTAATTGGCCAACTCAGCCCTTTCCTTGATGCCCAAGTGGATAAGATGGAAAGAGAAGGATAAAAGATAGAGAAGAGCCCCCATTTACGGAACCAAGGAGCTGAGTTAATTTTTTCTACCTCTATTTTTGGGAGAAGAAGACAAGGGATTGGGAGAGCTGACCAACAAAAATTTGCCCAAGAAGGACATGAAGAGAAGAAGAATTACTTCAAAGGGGAGGATACTTTTGGAAAGAAGGCTTCTCTCACTCTCTCCCTCCACAACTTTTGTCTTATTCTTTCTTTTATTTAACTGAAGTTTAAGTTAAACCTCATTTCTTTTGTAATCATTCAACATTCATATTTTATTTTCTTTAAGCATGTTTGGGTTAATTTTAGCTAGTTGTTCTTCTTTGTATTTAAGCATTAACTAAGTACTCTAAGGCAAGGGTTAGAGATTCAATTTTGTTGAACTATTGCAAGGCTGTACAACAGTTCTTAGCTGACTTTTTAAAGAGTGTTAATGAATATTCTTTGATCAAATTGATTGTATTGGTTGACCATCTCTACAATTTGCATTTTAGTACGAACTTGGAAAAGGAAGTACTAATTGACCGCTTTAACACTCTCATTAGCTTAATCTATTTTTTGATTTGCTAGTGAGCTAGGAATAGCCTCTCCCTAATGCACTATAAAGAACATTAGAGTTTAAAGATTAACTAAGAGCATGGAAATGAATTTAGTAGTTTGACTTCGGAAGAAGCATAGGTGTTGTTTTGTGGTATTAAGACAGTGTAGAATTACTGTAGCATCCTGTAGAAGTCAGCAAATGAATTCCTTAACCTGAGCCTATTTTTAATCAATTTGCACAAAATACCCATCAAATTGTCTTCTAAAATTTACCTTTCAATTTCTCAGTCTATTTTTGTTGTTTTAACAAACTATATTTTAATTACCATTATTCTCCTAAACAGTAGCTTTTAACAAAACATTTTCTTCAATTGTCTTTGTGGATCGACCTTGTTTGCTACAACTTCAGGGTGTACACTTGCACTTTGTGTTTGTCAACAATGGATATCTCTAAGTCCACTTCTATGTCCAATACTATGAAATCTACAGGAAAAATGAACTTGTCAAATTTTCTAATACATCATCCACTATACCTTTTGGGAATGTTACTAATCGATCAACTAGCTGTAGACGGATGGTAGTTGGTTGTACCTGCCCCAAGTTCAACTTCCTTAAAACAAACAGAGGCATGAAATTAATAGATGCGCCTAAATCATATAATGCACGATTAATCTCTAAACTACTAATAGTACATATTCGATCTTTAAGTTTCTCTAGTAGCTTGTTCTACAATATAACAATTCACTTCTCTGTCAGATCTACCTTTTCATATTACCTAAATTTCCTTTTCTTAGGCAGTACTTCCTTCATGAATTTGATGTAGTTCGACATTTGCTCAGAGGCATTCAAATCAACAGGAAGAGAACCAAAATACTTCCCTAAACTCGATGTTTGTACTCTTCGCTTCTTTTCTTCAGTCATTTTCTCGTTATCCTTCTTCTTTTTCTCTTTCGTCTCATCAGTCTTTTCTTTAGCTTTCTTCTCGGTCTCCTTTTTCTCAGGCTCATGTTTTTTTAGTTTCATTTAAGGTCCTGCCAGTTCTTAATATAATAGCATTACAGTGCTCCCTAGGATTTACTTCAATGGTACTAGGAAACTTATTTTTTTGCAAAATGCTTAGTGTAGTGTCCAACTTGGACCTCCAATTTTTTTATGGCCTTCTTCTGGCAATCCATTCTATTCTCCAAGATCATTGTTCTAATCCTCGATTCTCTAATAAAGGTCTTCATCAAGTCCTCCATCAAAGATTTCTCAGCCTGCCGCTGAGATGAGGAGGTAGAACGTGAAGGGGGCCTGCAATACACTCTTAGTGTTAGCATAAGAGAAATTCTCATGATTACACAAACCTGGATGTAATGGTTCTGCAGTGGGTTCTACTAGCCTCCATACTAGTTCCCATAAGACCAATTGATGTAATTTACGTGTTCCAGTTGTTGGTTCTCTCATGATGGGTAAAAGTTGCATGCTGCCATTGATGCAATTGACTGGCTCTTACCTGGCATCACAAGGTTGCTCAAAGCATTAGTAAGTGTTGCCATTTGAACTTTTATAGAACTTACCTTGTCTAATCCATAAATTCCTATAGCTCTCATTGTTGACCTCTTTGATGGCCAATTGTAACTGGTGGTTGCCATGTTCTCTAGCAAAGCTTGGGCCGCCTGAGGTGTCTTCGAAAAGATTGACCCTCTTGCAGCTGCATCCACAACTAACTTAGTAGTACTAGCTAACCCATAATAGAAATATTGTACTTGAAGCCAATTTGGATAGCCAGCTCTTTAAATCTTTCCCACACCTCATAAAGTTGCTCATCATTAGCTTGTCTAAAGTAATCGATCTCATTCCTGAACTTCTGGGTCGTAGCAATGGAAAAGAATTTTTTGAGCAAAGCTTGACTTAGCTCGTCCAAGTTTGTGATACTTTCAGTTGGTATGGATTCCAACCAATCCTTCATTTTATCCTCCAGAGAAAATGGAAAAAGATGTAAGCGAATGGAATCGTTGGGTACTCCATTTAACTCTACTGTACCATAGATTTCAAGGAACGATTGAATGTGTTTATGTGGGTCATTCACAATTGAGCCTCTGAAGGTGCATTCTCTAGCCATTTGAATAAGTCTTGGCTTGAGTTCAAAATTGGGGATATTAATTGGTACATGCACGATCACTGGCTAAGCATCAGGAACCTTATGTTGAAAATAGTCACGAATCACTTTCGGCTCACCTTCTTGTTGGCCATCAGTTCAAGTGCTGCTCTCTTTTACTTCAGGTTTGTCCTATAAGTATGTTCAGTTTCTAGGTCAAATGGAACAAGATCAGTGCCTCACACAGGTCCCATATACGAAAAAATTATACAAAAAGAGAAAAAACAAATTAAAAAAAAACACCCTAAATTAAGATTTACTCAAACTCCTTAATAATAAGAAAATTAAAATTACACCAATTTCCTGGCAACTGCGCCAAAAAAATTGATTGCACCAAGACGTTACTGCAAGTATACGAGTCAAATTCTAATATAAAACGGCCTAATACTGAGTATCATCCTCTAGGAATCGGATTTCTAATTTCATTAGTTATTAATTTACTTTTTCAATTTTATGTAGGGAACCAATTATCATGCGATAGGTCTAAGCTATAAAAAGAAATAAACAATAAATTGAGACACGTTAACAATGAGAAAATCAATGGAAATGAGGTTCTAGGGTATTGGTATGGCGAACAAAACAACTAAATTATTAATTAACTTATGAGATACAATTAATGACACAAATTCTTAGTCTAAGGTTGATTGACTCGAGTTTTCTGCTCTCGAGGTCCACCACCTCTCACAATTAACTCCCTACTCGATATCTCGCAATAAGAATTTAAAAGTGACATAAAAATAACCTATCACAGACCTTGCAAATTTCCTATCACTTTCATGCATAGAAAAATAAACGTCTAAATTTCATGGTCTAAATTTACTATTCTCTGTTTCAAATAAGAAAAATATACAAAATATACAAAATATTCAATGGCCAATCAAATGCAGTAATATAGTGTTGGAAAATTAGAAGAAACGGTAAACAAATTTGCATTTCACAAGAAAAAAACTAATAAATTTACGAGTTCATTACAACCAACACCCTAGAACTAAGAGATTTAGCTACTGTTATGCATCCTAAAAAGTCCAGAAAATCTCCTAAAAATAGACATCAAATTTCTAAGAGAAGAGAGGGAACTCCCGAAAGAATCCATGCCTTTGGGCCGTAGGCATGCTTCTCGAAGTATCAAAACTCCAGAACAATATTCCTCGTAGTTCTCTGTTGAATTTTGTCGAAAATCGCAACCAAAATTGATCTCCCCTTGACCTAGCAGCAAAAAGAACATTATATAGATTCTGTCAATAATGTCGAGACGTTGTGCTTCAATATTACAAAAATGTCACCACATTTTCGAAGTAGAGGGGCTCAAATTCGAAGTAGTGTCTTGACAATCTAACACAGCGTCTTGACGCTATTTTCAATTCGTAGTAGCGTTGAGACGTTACTATTCTAGGGTCTCAACGCTGAAGCCTTGTGTCGTCTAGTTACTTTTTGGATGTCTCAATGCTTGCTTTTAGCGTTGAGACATTGGCTCTCGGATTTCTCCTTGATCGTCATCATTGAATTAACCAATTTTAGGGCTTTTTGGCTCATTTTCTCAACCCGAATAATCTCAAAATCATCCTTTCCCCTCACATGCTTGGTTCCTACAAAATTTCATAAATAAAAGCATCAAAGTACACTTATAAAACACAGAATCACTAAATTAGAGGTCCTAAAATAACACTTTTTGAGTGGTATCAACCACCCCAAACTTAAAGTTTTGCTAGTCCCTAGCAAAAATAAAACATAACATATAGAGTAGGAACTTCGATACTAGCATGCTTCAGACACCAAACTCAATGCACAGTGACAAGTAATTAATTACCGAACCACTAAGGATTAACTTTATGTTTTTCTTTGGAATTAAGGTAAGTGATTTCGCTCTTGGATAAACCATTGAGCTAGGTCAGAAATTGTTTGACTTGGTTGATGTATTATTTAATATACTTATTATGTGTTGGAAGATTTGAGCATGAGGATATGGTTGTGATGTTGAGCATGTATATATGTGATTCTTTGGGACCTATGCATTATGTGGATGTGTGTTGCATGTACATATAGAAGCTATATTATCTCTACTTAGTAGTGTATGGAACACTTCCACGAGATGCATTCTCAGCTTTGTGGTTTGTTGTGTGCTTATTTGAGGTTTCTCTATGAGATTTTGTATCTCCGCTTAGTAATGTATTGAAGACCTCTACGAGAATGCATTCTCTGCTGTGTGATGTGCTTTGTACCTAATTTGAGGTTCTTCCATGAGAAAGTATGTTTTGGTTAAGACTGGGAATGGGTCCCCACATGAGATGCATGATTGTCTGTGTTGTGATGTCCGACCCTAAGGGTTGGGGTTACTTACTGGGTATTTTATATACTCAACCTTTTTTGTTTATTTTTTTAGGTAAGAGGAAAGACTACTAGGGTGGCTGACGAAGAGTGGATTGCAAAAAAGGTCATTGTCACGAGTTTAAACTTCCTCTTACAGTTGAACATTTGCCGTTTATTTCATAGTTTTCAAAACCGTTGTTTGGGTTTTTGATGAATAATTCAATTATGCTTAGTTTATCGTTGTTTTATTTTTTAAGCGGGATCCCATATGATTTTATTAAGTTTGAAACTTACTTACTTTATCTATATTTTTTTAAATAGGTGTTTTCAGTGTTTGTTTATTTGTAAACCTTTTTAATTACGAGCATGCATGCGAGTAGTGTCCTGAGGTAGTCTAGATCTGGAAGTCGTGTCGTTAAACTCTCGATCTTAGAACTACTTCACTCATGTATTCAAGTCTAATCTAAATGCCTTCTCTAGAGCGAAAGACTTAGATCAATAAACAATTAATCCGTGAACAAAAGATTAAAAGCAATAAGTACCTGAATGCATGAATAGCATACATAAAAGATCAATCCCAATAAATCAGTAAATCAAACTTATGAAAACAAGTGGCTACATCTATACCTAGAACTGAGAGTTTAGCTACACATCCTTTTCCTTGATTTTTTGTAACCTTTCTATGAGTTTTAGTATTGGGATTTTGTATTTCATGTTAAAATATGAAATACAAAATCCTAATACTAAACCTCATAGAAAGGTTACAAAAAATCAAGGAAAAGGAGAAGAAATCAAATCTGACGCTTCAATCTTTTGTCACCAAATGGATCTTCGCATTTTGAGCATTAAAAACCCCTTTACCCCACTCCCAATGAGTCTCCACTACAAAAGTACGCATACGATAGCATCCGAAAAGTGCTAGCATAAAATTTTCATAGCGTTTTCGAAACGCCATGTTAGGTGATGTTATTGAAAGTCTATGACTTTTTATAGCATTTTTCCAGTGCTATGAAAAATGCTATAAAAAATCTATCTTTTATAACATAACAATTAATGCTTTGAAAATTTTTCATAGTGTTTTAAAAAATGCTATAGTTGGTTTTTAATGACGTTTGTTATAACATGGAAAAAACGCTACCAAAAGAATAACATAACATTTTTAGGCACGCTGTGGTAGCCGATGTTATTGAAAGTTCTTGAGTTTTTCATAGGGTTTTTCCAA
The DNA here is from genome assembly GCA_026257165.2 of Telfairia occidentalis. NCBI lineage: Eukaryota > Viridiplantae > Streptophyta > Magnoliopsida > Cucurbitales > Cucurbitaceae > Telfairia > Telfairia occidentalis. The sequence continues at coordinate 15,524 of JAOANK020288204.1, forward strand.
CGCTATAAAAAAAGCTATAAAAGTTCATTTTTCAATTGCATAGTTTTAATGTTATGGAAACTTTGCATAGCATTATAGTAGGTGACTTTCTAATAGCATTTTTTTTTTGTTTACATTGTACCATTTTCGAGTTGTATGCAATTGTTTTATATAGAATTTTATATAAGTAACAAATTCTTTCAGATGTTATTTCAAAATCAACATCATACGTGGTGTTTAACACATTAAAAGAAACTCACAAAGTAATTTCTAATTGATTAGAAAAATACGAAGTTAAAAAAATTTTCAAAATTAAAGTAATATGGAGTATAAACTTCAAAGACCAAGTGAGTCTTCATCTTCATCCATATGTAAAGCCTCATTTAATCCACCTACAATAACAAATTAGAAAAAAATTTATATAGATAAACAAAGTGTTTTGAAACTCTAATGACATAGTTGCATCTATTATTGATATAGAAGTTCAAAACGAAATTTGAAGCATGCAACATCATCTATCAAATCCCAATACTTCATGAGGTTGTAGAAAATTTTTATGACATTGCTCCAGCATTAGAGTTAAATATTTTGAGACATGTCTGAAAAGCAAGAGACAATGTAATGGTTAAAGATATTTTTATTCCTGATAAGCAAATATAACTTTTCATGAACATTTTGATAAGTTAGATTGGAGAATACAAAATGAAAATCACAAAAACTCACAACAAGAATAAAAGAATAAAAACTGAAATCTCCACAAAACCAAAAAAAAAAAAAAAACTATCCATTCACTAGCCCCATAAAAATTGAAATATCACACCATTATTTTGGTAACAAATGACAATGAATAAGTATCAACCATAACTTGTTCCATTAGCCAACAAAATGACTTTTACCGATAATGTGAACACGAATTATGCATTGAAAACAAGGTAAGACCACAAGAACAAGAGAAAGTTGCAAAAATCATTGCGACGCCAAACTTGAAACATTTCAATAACAAAACATGAATTATAGAAGCAAATGAAAATAAAAAAAATAAAGACACCTTAAATTACTTTTTATTTTCTTCATTTGTGACCATTCCTATGAACACGTGAAAAATTATGGAATATATAAATAATGTAAGAAAATGAAAAAAAAAACTAAGCATTGAAATCCAAATGAATACAAGAAAATGAATCTTATTGTAATAAAAGAGACATTCTAACTCTAGATCATTCAATTTATATAAGTATATTTCTAAATGAATATAGGAGCTTTACAAAACTTAACGTATAGGCTAAAAACCCCAAAATGCACCAATTATCTTCCTTTTAGAACTTCAAATGGCAGAGAAAAGAAAGAGTAACATTTCTAGAAGTACCTCAAACATAAACAATATTAGAAATATTAGTGCCACAGACAAAATTGTAGTACTTGTTCTTTATCATGTTTTTATACTCATCATTACTCAAGACTACATGAAACATTTCAATGGGAAAGCAATGAATAACTTTCTTCATAAAAAAGTTAAAATTGAATTAGAAACACTCAACTCACAGCAGAGCTAAAACCCAATAACACAATAAACAAAATCAAGAAAGAATAATAATAATAAACAATGAGAGCGAAATACGAATTTCTACATGAATAAGCATGAAAATACTAAAACTAAATAATTTTAGACTTGGTAAGATACTTGTTAGGAAAATTAAATAATTAGGAATCAACTATTAAACCAAAAGCTAAGGATAAACTAAAACATATACCATCGACAACTAAGGACAAGAACTTACCAAAGCAGCAGCACCAACTACCGAATATAGCAGCAAGGCAGCAACCAAATCACATCCTATGTGAGCTGTCACAACCATTGGTTTCCAGCATCAACAATCAACCAAATCACAACCAAAGTGAGCTCTCTAAATCAGCACCAATTAGAAGAAAATAACAACAAATATTCATTTTTATGAAGAAAAAAATTGTGGGAAATTAATACAGCAATTAAAAGGATCTCTCCTACTTGTTAGACAAAATTTGTATATTCAAGGAGAACCTCAGTGAGTCCACCTAAAAGATCAAAAAGAAATAAGTGACCTAAAATTACCTAAAATTAGGGGTGTTCATTTCCTGCTCCCTCGGTTTCTAGTTTTCCTTCCAAGCTTCTTCTATTGAATTGAATACAAAATAATCAAGTAGTTTCTAGAAGCAAGATGAACAAAATCTAGTAGATGGCTGCAGATAAGGTTAAGTTAGGCAATTGTCTAATAAATAAGTTTCACAATACATAGAATGTGAAAGATGGCTGCATAAGTACTTAAAAAACAAAAAGAAAGTTCTCTTTTCCTATGAGAAAGCTATGTATAGGAAGTAAATACTTCAGGTCAATAACAACAGTAGTGCCCTCTAGCTTAAACCCATCGAATATTTGGAATACCACATTATGTCTATGCGGATCAAATGGCTCGTTTCTTTGGTCAAATTTTTATACCTCAGATTTCTTAAATACTTGTTGCAGAAATGTCTTTAAACATTACGACTAAAGATTTAAATTATATATAATTTCCACTTGACATGTTGAATACCACATGGTAATAACGCAATGTCAATGCAAAAACAGCAAGCAATATAAAAAATTGTCCTAAACGAGTAAAGGTTGAAGGTAGCTTTTGGGCACTCAGTAAATCTTAAATGGAAGCTAAAGAATATAGATATGCAAATAGTACATACAAGAGTATTGAAAAAACAAAGTATATAGGTTGAAAACTTCCATGTTGAAGGAAGCTAAAGAATATAGGTTGAAGGAAGCAAGAATGAAAATTGGTAAAAGAGTCTGAAAGTGAGCTATTGATATGTAAATACAATAAATTTAAATACTATAAATATAAACAATAAACCTATTACCTTTATCCTTCAATGCCACCATAGCTTTTCTTTTCTTTTCTTTTTTCCCGATTTCAAATATTGCACCGAAAAATAACTACACATAAGACTACCTATTAACAAGCTGTTACTATATACTCTACTAACAGATAATTTTATTTAAATTAAGATTTAGTCCAAAATATTAAAAATGTCATAGCAATTTATACGCATGGGTAGTGAAAAAACAAGTTTTGGATAAGGATAATGAAAACTTCCATGTTTGTTTGGAAAAAGAGGATTGTCCTTTGTGTATTGGATTTGGAAGTGGGAATGAATAGTGTGTGAAGATTAAAGGTAGTTGGCTTATAGCTTAGGCTATTGTGTTAGGGCCTTTAATTTTTCCATTATAACAACGTCATCTGAAGCATTGATGGGCAAGAAGAAACAGGGCGGTTCACAAAATCAAAGAAATAAAGAAGCTAGTGAAGTCCTTGGAGCTACATTTTAAAAACAAGACCTCCACGTGTAACTCTCTGGAGCTTAAGGTGGTCCCTTGTATTCTCATTCGAATAAGCCAAAATATTTTAGTAGGACAACTTTAGAAAAATAGCTTTGCCTTAGCAACATGATTACTTAAAATAGAATTTGTCCCTATTGCATGAAAAACATGATATCAAGTGTTATAGAATCAAGTACAGACAAGAGAAAAATACTAAGCAATTAATACGAGGTAAAAGCTAGTAGCTCCAAATCACATCTAGTTCCCATCAACCAGCTAACTGATTCAAACCATGCTGGATTACTATTCAATTAAAAACTAAAGTATTCAAATGCAGGAAAAAAAAAAGATAATCTTAATTTCTCTGAATATAATGTCATATAGAATTTCAAGAATATAATTAATAAACTAAGACGAAATGGTATTTGCCTAGCCATGAAAATGTGAACATCCTTCTCTGGTTCTTGGATATGTATATCTAGAAATAGTTAATTCAACCTCATAGGTACTTAAACTTGGAAAGTCCAAAAGTGGAAAGGGTTATTTGTTGTAGTGATTGAGTGGTAATTGAGTCTAAGTTGTTAAAAATCTGTCAAAGACTTGCCTACAAGTAAACAAATTTGAACATGTAAATCAGCAAAGAGAAAAACCAAATAAAAACTATAGCGACTCTCTCTCACCTACCAACCAATGCATCAAACAAGTGCAAATAATCAAAACGAAAAATTCAGAAAATGCATGAGTACAAAATGCATAATCTAATCCAATGGCACACCTACCAAATGAAGAATCCTTCATGTGAATATACAAAGTTCATCTTCACATTTTTTAACAAATATTTTCATTTCGAATATATTGTCCTATTCGAGTTTGAAAAAAATTGTGTATGTGATTTTTAAGTAGAGGAGTTTATGAATGAATCAAAATTGCATCCGAATGAGTGAGATCATAAGACTGAACAAACATGTTTAAGAAAGACATAAAAAGAATTGGTAGTTACTATTTTATAATCAATAAAGTAAACTTTCCTTTTTAGTGACTCATTTATATAAACCTATAAAGTTAAGCTTATATCGGTATAGAACAATCCCACATAAGTAATCTTCTAAGAAATTTTTCTTAAGACTCATTTAAGTGAAGACAAGCATGCTAAAAAAACTTGTATTTATTTACCCTACTAAAGAAGGATATTGAGTTTGTTCCAACCCCTTTCAATAGCTATTTAATTGCCCCAAGTCAAATCATTTTGAGTCTATTTGAGACACATCATGGCTAAAGGTACTGATGTTTTTCATATTCTACTAAATCAAAGTACAAAATTTCAAAAAAAAAAAAAAAGGACAAAGCTCACCCAATCCTTCTTCGTATATGTGGTTCAATATTGTTTATGGTAACTTATACGAGATTGAGTTTTATTTATTATGAGCACACTATATACACTACAAATTTGAGTATACAGACCTTAATGTCCGAAATTACTCCATGTAATTTCTAAAACAAAAAAGTACAAATAAAAGAAAAAATTTAAAATGTAAGGTAATTTCATTTTTTTTTTACTACATACCTTGATTATTCTATTCCATTGATAGGCTTGTACATATATAGTTGATACATGAGCACCTAAGAGAGTAAATCAGTAAGGAAAGAAATCAATCCTATTCGGTAAGCATATACAGAATAAATCAAATGGAAAATTAAAATAAAATGTAATTATATAGGCTCAACAAATCAAAACACAATTTTTCAGATATAGTGCCTCTGAAGCATTCCCTATCTTACTAACAAAAGCACCCACAAATCAATACAGAATTACTCACAACCGGACAAGAAAAAAAAGAGAGGATATGAAGCGATTTACCTTGGATCTAGTGTTAACATGTCCCCAATGGGCAGCGACGCTAGAAGTATCGACAATATCATAAAGGGCGAGCTGAGACAAGTGTATTGGCTTCATGAAAAGCGCCAAGGGCTGATGAATCCTATTGGTGACTCCAAGAACAACAACTTTCCTTTTTGACACAGATTCAATCTCATAACCATGACTCAATAGGTGCTGCGACAAAGTGGTACTGGAGACGGTGGTGCTTTGAGAAAGAAGTTTTAGAGCAAACTATGAGAGCTCTGAGATGGAATCGTGAAATTGCAGAGAGATAAATGTGTGGTTTGAGAGGGAATTGTGAAATTTTCGAGAGGGAGAGATCATGTAGGTGCGATTTTTGAGAGTGAGCATTTGTGTTAGGGCTCAAATATATTTTATTTCACCACTTTTTTATTCCATCTACTGCCTCTTTTTAATATCTAATTTAGAAAAATGCGATAACTACATCTTATAAAATGTAATATTTGTTGTAGTACTCCTTGCCCTCCAAAAGTCCCCACAATGCTGCAAAATGTTCTATTTATGGAGGCACCAATAGCGTCGAACACTAGGGCAACGTCTCGAGGCTGTATCCTAAGAAATATAGAAAATATCGTGGTAGCGTTGAGATGACATAAACGGTAGTATCGAAGCGCTGCGAAAATTTTGTATGCGCGCTCCTCCAAAATCATAATGTTGAGATGTTATAAGGCAATGTTGCGACACTGTAGTTAGTTGCGGGTCCTAAAGCTTAATTTGTACAAGTGTTTAGACGCTATGGACAACATCTCAATGCTCTCCACTCGGACTTTGTGGTTTAATCCTCTCTATAGACATCTCAACACTGAATTTGGCATGTCAACGCTTCTTCCTTGAGATGTGACCCTCAAGTTTCATTTATCCATCAAGCTCTTATCCAATTTGCCTGAATTTTTCAATAAAAACTTGTCATTCTTTATTTTCTTCCATTTGCACGGTACCTACAAAATAAATAGGTATGTGTATGGAGTTAGACTAAATGATTATCAAACTAACAATATTTAAGCTATAAAAGTAGCCCACAAAATTTGCTATCAATAGTCAACCTATCAATTATGGAATGCTAACATGGTAGTTTAAAAGACCAAGTAGCATGCCGATGTGTTAATTTTAGATGATGTGGCTAAATAGAAATTTTATTCAATAATAAAATTTTAACTAAATCAAACACCCACCTGGCACAGTGGTTAAACACCTACCTTACCACCCAACGGTGTAGAGTTCGATCTTGCAATTATGCAATTTATCATTTATTTACCATGAAAAAAATAATTTTAATTGGACTCAAAATTGAAAGTTAGACGAACACTGAAGAACAAGAGAGAGATTTTTCTTTCTTCTATGGAAGATTTTCAAGAGCCGCGCAGGGGCCCTAGGAATAGTTTCAAGTCGCCGTCACCTACCAAGCCGAACGCCGCCCACTTTAAGCCACCGCTTCACTTGAGGGTTTCCTCCCTGCTGCAGTCTATGCATCCTCAGTCGCGTACGCAGCACCGCGCAACCTACAACTTATTTGCGCATGGCTACCTCTGTCGCCGCTCTGGTTGAGGGTCCGTCGAGCTCCTCCGACGTCACCCTCACGTTCTGCCGCTAGATTTTGTGGTCCACATTGGTGTTCCACAACATCATTAAGGGAGTTTGACATCAGTGGAGGAGCATGGGTACATGAGTCTTTCTTTGTAAGTGTACAACAATGTAGGACCTCATTGGAATGATTAGGTACGTGTCATCTTCATTATTTTCTCTTTCTTTGTTTCCTTTCTTATTTGATATTCTTGATTGGTGGCTCGAGAGTTTGACCTATTCCTGGAGGGATGCGAAAGAAATCTCCTTCCAAGAAAAATCGTCGCAGTTCACCTTTGATGGTGGCAAACCCTTTGGCGGACGTTCCCCAGCCTTCTATTGACTCCGTTGACGACTCTGTTGGTGAGCGGGGTGGTACCTTAATTACTAGCAATTCCAGGCCAAACGATTATGGGTTGGAATGTGGTCGTGACAAGGGGACAATGTTGGGTTTTGGCTCTTTCGCTAGGCAGGATGCTCGTGCGCGGCCTAAATTTGGGTCAGGGCCTTTGCTTAAAGGAGATGGGGTTGTCACGCCCATGTGTAGCACACATGTTGAGCCTAGGATGGAAGACAAGTGTGAAGAGTACGTGCACTTAGAGCCTAGGCAGCAAGATGTGGTGCATCCTAGTGTAGGGAGCCCTATCATCCCCCACAGTGCTCTAGATGCCCATGGTGGACGGATTGGGGTCAGTGTGCAACGTGGGAGTACTGCTCCAGCCCATTTAAGGGACCCGACCTACATTCATTTCACTGACCAACCACTTGATGGGTCAACAAGTTTATTTAGTGGTTCGATCATCGTTCATGATCAAGATATGCCTCTGATCGACTCAGCAGATTGCCCCCCTCTGGTTTGTCTAGTGGTTGGGGAGGGATTGTCCAAATTCCCCAGCTATTGTGCCAATCCAACCCCGTTTAGAAGCCGACTCAATTAACTCTCACCAGCATCCCATAGGATCGGATGATACTACCAAGGTCACAACGGGTTTGCTTGGGCCCTTTAGCTTCGGTCCGACATTAGGTGGTTCATGTTAGACTTTGGGGGTCCAGTCACCAATTGTGGCTCATGATCTATTGGGTACAGGTGGCTCCTCTTGTCAGAAGTTAGGTTCTTAGCCAGCTCTGTGTCGGCCGGAGGCAGCAATGCCTACTAATTAGAGGGACTTGTTTCTTCTGACGACCACTGCCTCAACTGAGTTGGCCTATTATTCCCCGGTCGTTATGGTGTGGCGTCGCATGGTGATTCCTCCAGAGGAAGTGATTGAGGAAGGAATCCAGATTTGGGAGTGCTCATTTCTGGTTTAATTTTTGGACACTTCTCTTCCTTTTTCGGTGGTTGCTCGCTTGATTGGGAAGATCGGGGGCCATAAGGAGTCTCTTGAGATAACTCTGTTGGATAATGGTTTGTACATCTTTTTGTTTAAGGATCCTTGAGCCAGGGATTGGGTGCTTGAGGGTGGTCCTTGGCACGTCGAGGGTAAGCCATTTTTCCTGCGACGATGGTATCCTGGAATTGTTCCTCAACAGCTTGGCTTTGACAGTGTATCGATATAGATTCGGTTGCACCAAGTGCCATTGAAACGGTGGACCACACGTGGCCTATGTGCGATTGCGAGTGCTATGAGCTAGCCAGTGTGTTTGGATAAGGCTATAGAGAAGTGTCAACGCATGTCGTTCACACGGGTGTGTCTTGAGATTGGCATAGATGATATGTTGCCTAGCACGGTGGAGGTATCGATTCATGGACGTGGTTCTGTTATTCCTGTGGACTATTCGTGGAAACCACAACGATGTACGGATTGTCGAGTTTTTGGCCACTCTGGTGCCACTTTTCCTAAGAAGCCACCTACTGGAGTGTCAATTGGCAGACCCTCTACGACCTCCTCAAGTTGGGTTCTTCCTTCGGAGACAACAGTAGGGGGCCCAGTCAAACCTGTTACTGCGCCTACTACATGTGCCCTCACCCTTGCCCGCTCACGGGTGCACAGCGGTTCATAGACCTTATCGAGGTTGGTCGTGCCGGCTAAGAAGTTAATAAATCGTCCACTACAAGACGTGTCGAGTATTTTGCTTAACACAAGGGGAGGATTAGTTCCTCAGGTAGTTCGGAGTCTAGGGAGGTCTTCAGAAGTTAATAAATTTACTCTTTTAGACTTAGAGGAGGAAGGGTTATTAGTCCTTGCTCATATTGATGTGCAAGTTCGAGGTGGTGGTTTGGATTCTATGAGTGGCTAGTATGGTTAGGGGTTGCTCATAGAACGTTCGGGGCCTTAATTGCTCCACTAAAGGCCGGGACGTATGATCCTTTTTGTCCTCGGAGGGTGTGGATTTCTATTGTTTGGTTGAGACAAAGGTGAGATGATAGAGGTTTGATCGTGTCTTTGTCTCATTTTCTAGGGATTAGGGTTGTGTTAGTAGCTATGATTCTGATGGGTGGGGTCGGATTTGGGTCCTGTGGAGACTTGGAGATTTTTCTTTCGTGTTGGAGCGCATTGAGGGTCACTTCATCTCTGGGGTCCTTTAAGATATGGGTACAGGTCTTTCGGTGCACCTTCTTTATGCTATGCGTCGTGTGTGGCTGCGGACCAACTACGATTATGGCTTGAGTTGGTTCAGGATTGTGCGCTGTGGGATTCTCCAGGTATTGTGATGAGAGATTTTAATGCCATCCGCGGCTCTACTGAGCACTCAACTGGTGGGATGCTTGTCCAGGCTGAGATGGAGGCTTTTGAAGGTATGATTTTGGAGGCTGCCTTGGTGGAACCAGGTGTTAGGGGCACGTGGGTTTCTTGGTCCAATCATCAGGAGGGTGCAGATATCATCTTGAGATGGCTAGATTGAGTATTGGTTAACATTAGATGGGTCGATAGGTTCTTGATGTTTTAGGTGCAGGCCCTGGGGGGGCGGGGATTTCTAACAGTCTCCTTTGCTTTTCTTCTTTGTGATGGAATACCCTTGGCGATTCCACTCCTTTCGATTCTTTAATAGCTGGGTTGAGGAACCTGACTACCTTGACATAGTGCGTGAGGTGTGGCAGGGGAACTCTAGTTTGTCCCCTTTAGAAGGGTTCAGGCAGAATTTGCGGGCTTTTAAGCCTATCTTGCATAAAAAGTTTGGGTCCTCTCTTAATTCTCTAGGCTCGTTCTGCGATGCATAAGTTTTGGGCCTGGACCAGGTGGCGGGAGGCATCTACTTTCTAGAAATCTAGAGTTTAGTGGCTAGCACTAGGGGATAAGAATTCAGCTTTTTTTCCATCGTTGTGTTAGGAGTCATCAGCTTAAAAATCGTTTAGCTTCTATAGGGGATCGGTTGGGGAGCCTTCTAACCTCACATGAAGATATTGCCGCTACTGCTATTGACTTTTTCAAAGGTATCTTTGTGGAGGTGGGGGGCAGCTATTGAGACCTAACTGGTCCAATTGCGAGCGTTGTAGATTTTACGTGGCCTGATGGTTGTTTTGAGAATTTGTGTCGCCCGTTCTCTTGGGAAGAGATTAGAGGTGTGCTCTTTGCTATGTCTGTAAGCAATGCATAGGGCCCGAATTGGTTTCCGATCAACTTTTTCAAGGCAGTGTGGCCAGTTATTGGGGAGGATTTTTGTCAAGCTGTTCTTCACTTCTTTGAGACCTTCTATTTGCCCCATGGGGTCAATGCGACTGCTCTCACTTTAATTGCTAAGGTCCTAGCGCCTGGTGGCTTTGGGGACTATCGTTTGATCATTGTAATGTGTTATACAAGTGCATTACGAAGGTCTTGACTAATAGGTTGCAAGTCTAGGTCCAAGGGTTTATTAGTCCTAACTTGTCAGCTTTTGTCTAAGGTAGAAGCATTGTAGAGAATATCTTGTTGAGCTAGGAGTTAGTTGGGGGCTACCATTTATGGAGGGGCCTGCCTCGGTGCCTTTTAAAGGTGGACTTGCAAAAAGCCTATGACTCTTTGCATTAGAATTTGCTATTTGGTACGTTGTTAGCTATTGGTACCCCTCCAAAGTTTGTAAATTTGGGTTTGGGCATGTGTTACCTCTCCCATGTTCTCTGTGATGGTTAATGGAACTCTTGAGGGATTTTTCCCGAGTCGTCGAGGGCTCAGGCAGGGAGACCCTCTTTCTCCCTATTTGTTCGTCATTTCTATGGAAGTCTTGTCTAGGATGCTAAATTGAACCCTAGTGGGCTTTCGATTTCACCGTCGTTGTGAGGTTTTAGGTCTCATCCATTTGGCTTTTGCGGATGATCTAATGGTGTTTTCTGGGGGGCACAACACCTCTCTCGCCGTTAGATTTCAAGAGCTCTCTGGTCTTCAAGTAAGCTCTCGTAAGAGCTCTTTCTTTTGTCGTGGTCTGCCTAGAGAGATGGCTCAAAAGTTAGTTGACTCTTTCAGGTTTTCTTTGGAGTCCCTTCTGGTTAGGTATTTAGGGTTACCTCTTCTTTTGGTTCGCCTGTCTTATCGAGATTGTCAACTGTTGCTAGAGCGAATTGTGGCTAGGACTCGATCATGGGCTGCTCGGGCCTTGTCTTATGGTGGTCATTTTCAACTGGTCTGATCGGTGCTCCAGAGCTTTCAGGTTTTCTGGGCGAGTGCTTTTGTGCTCCCAGCTAGGGTAGTCCATGACGTGGAGCGGCTACTCATCTCTTACCTTTGAAGGGGGGAGGTGGGTGTCCTTGGTGGGGCAAAGATTGCTTGGTATAAGGTTTGTCTTCCCTTTGAGGAAGGGGGATTAGGCATTCGACACCTCGGCTCTTGGAATCTGGCTGCTATCATGAGACATCTCTAACTTCGTTTGGTTAGGGCTGATTCCTTGTGGGTGGCATGGGTGGAGACTTATATGTTGCAGGGCAGGAGTATTTGGGTTGTCTCCCCATCTCCCCTACTTTCTTGGTGTTGGCAGGCTATCCTTGCTGTGTGCGACCTAGTTGGCAGAGCTGGTGGAATTCTCTGTTGGGAATGGGATGTGTATTTGAGCTTGGTTCGATCCCTGGTTACTTGGGGGTCCAATTATCCATCGGATAGGGGAGAAAATTATTGAGGATATGGGGAACTCAGTGGGGGGCTAGAGTGACTGATTTTCGTTTACCTGATGGGACGTGGAATTGGCCTCACAGTTCTAGTGAATTAATGGTTCGAGCAGATCAAGTGGTGCAGATCGTTCTAAAGCCTTCAGTTAGGGACTATCCTCAGTGGCTTCCTACAGCTTCTTGGTTTACATTGTGGCTAGTGCCTAGGAACCCCTCCGTCCGAAGGGGTAAAAGGTTTTCTAGTATCATCTACTTTGGTTTCATGGCAATATCCTGTGACATGCCTTTATTTTGTGGCTTGCTATCCGGGACCGACTTTCTACTCGGAATTGTATCTCTCGGTGGGATAGGTTTGTTTCTCCTTCTTGTCTTCTTGTGATCCAGGTTTGGAGTCCAAGGACCACCTTTTTTTCTCATGTCCATTTGTGTTGGGTGTGTATGTCCTAAAACCCGAATGACTTGTAAACATATACTATTTTCAATAAAGTTGTTATTGAAGTTATTCAGTAAAGTTGTTATGGAATCTTTTATAACTCTATAAAACCAATAAACAAACAATCCGTGGCTATCACATGAATACTTAGACTTTATGTGGAGACATAAAAGTTGATCAAGTTTAAGTAAATAGCCAAAACTATCTCTAGTATATGGATTAGGCTGGGTACCTTTTCTTGGGGACACTATGGAACGCAGCTCGCTTTGTATATGATACAAACGATGTGATCCTAAATCGTTCATGTGGAGAC
>JAOANK020288205.1:0-15079 GCA_026257165.2 Telfairia occidentalis
TTTGGTATATTAGTCAAATGATATACTAAATATAAAGTATATATCAGTTGACTGATATACTAAATATAAAGTATATCAGTTAATTAATATACCAAATATAAAGTATATTAGTTGACTTATAATATACCAAAAGTATATAAGATATATTATTGATATACATGTTGATATACTAACGAGGGTAAAATTGGAAAAATAAAAAAATGAAAATTAGATTATATAGTTTTTTGCTATATTTGCAAAAAAAAAAAATTTTAAAAAACAATGCTATATTTTACAAATTTTTTTCAAAAAATTGTTATTCATGCAACCGACCCTTCTTTCTTCTCTTCTACCCAATTGTTTCTTCACTCATGGTTGACCACCGGCTATCGCCTCCCTTCCACCATTGGCACATGAGTTTGTATATCACCCGTTAAACTGTTATAAAAATAGAGTGGAGGAATAGAGAATGGGATAAAAGAGAGATTTTTTTGACACGTCACCAATTGAAATATTATAAAAATAAATATTTTTACTAAAGAAGCATATAAATAATACAAATTAATATTAAATAGACCATCTTAGTCAGCATTGTGGTTAAGGTTACTAATGATTAACTCATAGACCAAAAGTGAGCACTAGTAAAAACTTATGGATAAAAGTGTGTATATTTTGAAATCTAAGAATCAAATGAAAACTAAACTCAAAACTCATAATTAAAAGTGTAATATTTTGAGAGGTAGAGACCAAATGAAAATTAAACGAAAAACTTAAGAGTAAAAAATTAATGTCTCATTTACTTAAGAAAAGAAAAAAGTTAATTTATTTAAAAAGAAGTAAAATTAATATTCTCAACAAAAATGAAAGTCGGACTCAAACCCACATTCTTGAGGAAATAAGATGCTATGCCCTAAGGTGCCAGTTATAGGGGATGTGCTCATTTTGTGCAGAAGTCATGTCTTGATGTGATAAAATTTTCTCATATTAAACAATTAATTGTCTCTTGAAGAGACGATGTTGTGGTATGTAGCTAGTCATCTCTTCAAGAGACGACCTTAAATAAAACTATAATATTTTCATAAATAATTTTTAAAACTACTATGGTAAAAATTAATGTTTTCCCCATTAATCTTATTATGAAATCATGAAGGACTAAAATCGTTTGTTTTTTTTTTTTTTTTGTTTTTTTTATAAACTTTAGAGATCAACTTTATATTCTATTTTGAGTAAATTTTAGGGATCATAATATATTTTAACAGTAAAAATTAGTAAGGAGATTTATAGATTTTTTTTGCAATTCAAATATTTATATTGGGGTATGTAGATAAGAGAAATTTAAATTGGGATGCGTGCATAAGAGTGAATTAATGAGTGTGTGACAGACATTTTAAATTGTGTAAGAAAGAGACATCTTAAATTTTGTGCTAGGGAGAATTAAATGTTTTTTTTTTTTTTTTTTGAGAATATCAGAAGGAATTCAAAATTAAATGTGTGGGTGTAAGAAAGTGTAATCATTTGATTTTTATAGTTTTGTATATTTTATCTTTTAACTTTATTTATTACATAATTTTTTTTAGTACAAAATTTATTACATAATTATATTACTCAATTTGAATTATGATTCTATATAGTATTTGTTGTTAATTAAATAATGTCATGAGTCATGACAACACTAGATGGATATTTAACTAATTTGATTGCATGTTGGGTATAACTTTTTAAAAAAGTGTTTTTGAGTAAAACATTTATTGTATAAGAGTTTTTAAAATTAATTAAATCATTAATTTAAAAAAAAATTAAATGTATTTTACATATTTTTACACATTTTTAAACTATTTTTTATTATTAAAAATTTTAAAAAATATTTTTAATTAGTAAAAAGTATTTTTAGAAATTTTAACCACACACGGTTAATTTTAGAAAAAAAATATTTTTTTTCTATCGATAAACAATTTAAAAATTATATCAAACACACCCTGATATCATATGACAAATAAATAATAAAAGAAGTGCACATATTACCGAAAAAAAATGGTAAAACGATTATGTCACCTAAGCACAATTTTGCGATAATTTTGTGAAGGGTCAAATTGAGGTAATAATGACATACATGAACATAACTCATTTATGATGTGTGGGGGTACAACTCTATTTATAATGTAATAATCTTTACTTAATAATAAATGTTAATTGAAGAGTTTAATTTTTTAATTCAAAGTCATTGGAATAAAAACACGCTGCTTGAACTAAGATCATAATTTCTTGATCTAGTAGACAAATAATCCAACCAATGATCAACAAAAACTTTGAAGTGAATTTCAAACTTTCAACCCATCTCCAATAGTTTCAATCATATGATTAGGGAGCATGACACATTCTTAGACAATCATTTCAATGTAATTTTTTTTTTTTTATATTTGTGTATCTATTCGAGCTTGTGGCCACCTCAATTATTCTCTCGATACAATCCTACTATATTTAGTTGTCAAGAATACTCATAAGATATTAAATTAAATTTGAGTTAAGCAACCACCATAGTTTGAACTCATTCTTTTGAAGTCTTTGACTTACAATGAATCTCATTAACCACTAGACCAATCCGTGATCGTTCATTTTAATTAAATCGAGTTACTCAAACTATCCTCCTTGTGTGGCAAATGGCCAAGTAGTCAAGTAGTGACTAATAAATTCTAACCATCTACATTGAGTTAAATAACTTTTGTATTTTTTGTGTAATAAATGTTTGTTGTACTAGTGCTTGGTTCATTTTGTTTGTGAAACAAGACATCCAAATTATCTATTAATATTTTATTGATTGAATTCCATAATTATCGATATAGCCCAGTCCGAAGAAGAAAAAGAAATTGTTATTATGCAATTATAGGCATTAAATTTCTATTTTGCAAAATATTAAATTTAATGTAATTTTCTTTTTAAAGAACATACACAACCGACTGCCCTTTTTCCATGGATCCCAACATGTACTTTGCCTTCATTCATCAGTCCCGATTTCTTTTCTTTTTATCTCAAACCCACCCGTTCCTAACATTCAGGTAGACTAGAACAGTAAAACTAATTTCATATATTTTCCAAAAGAAAAAGAAATAATAATTTTGTTTGCAAGAAATTTTTGCACTGTTTAACAACAATATAATGTATACAAAGTTACCAACCAGCAATGGCTTCCGATAAGATATTTTGTGTGCAAGTTCAGTATCCTAAAAACTAAGCTAAGTCGAGAAGAAGGCAAGTAAACCATCAAAGAGCTGTGATGAACTTCTGAATCTTTCCCTGTGTTCGTTCCTTCTCCTCCGGTCCATCAAGATCCCCGATATTATCATGATACTCCTGTGATTCACAAAAAGAATTGATTACTTGAGAGCATTTCAGAAAGAATAACATTATTTTGTAGAGTTGATGTCTTCATGAATCTAAGCACGTTGAAAACAGTACCGCAGCCACTTCACTACTAAGCACGTCAAAACATTATTTTATAGAATCGATGTCTTCATGAATCTGCCAAAAGTGATTATTACATTGTCATAGAAAACGTTTAAGCCACTTCTTTATTTCGTAATAGGGAAGTTCAACTGCCACAATTCCACCATTTGTACCCTTTTTCTTGTGTGTGTGAAAGAAATCGGGTTCAGAGTACTAAAAGTACGAAATAGTAGGCTGAATTAACTGTCGGAATTAAGAACAGGTGGGTTTAGGAGGGTATGGCAGGAAATTTCTGGTAGACTGGGGAACTAGCAGAGATCGGGGCTTTTGAATTCTTCATTTGTTTGTATTTACTTGTTTTGATACAATTCCACTTTTGAGTTCCGTCGAAGTGGTAGGTAACAAAGCAATCTAAAAGTAGTTGAGAAGAATATCTTTAGTGTGCAGAAACACTTGGAGAATGGAATTCCATCGATGCTGCGACGAAATGCACCGGTCGATGGAGCAGGCAATGGAATATACAAAGCGGAAGGTTGACATGTTTCACCAGACAGAATCCGTAGCCAACAAGGAATAGATGGACCGAAAAACTCTCATGGGATCTACTTTAGCTGGACTGACAACTATTGCAGAAGGTGTTGGAGGAAGTAAACGGGATAACTGGGGGACAAAATGTTGAAGGCTGGAGATGTTGATTTTTTATGGCCAAAATTCCAGTATATGGTTATTCGGCCCAATTTTGGTGTGAATAAGTTGATGGAGGATGAGTAGTTGGAAGCGACCTCCCTAAGCATGGAAGGTGATGCTTTCAGCTGGTTCTAATGGGAGGAAGGGAGGAAGCCTCTTCGGCTTTGGATCAAGCTACGAAGACAATTGCTTGGATGATTTTGGCCTACGCAGAATGATCCCACGTGGAGGTTTCCTACCTGTATGAGAATAGACTACCGTGTGGGAACTGAGAATACCACAGGCAAGTTAAAATTCTAGTGTCAGCCCTAGAAAACATGCCGGAATGATGCTGAAAAGACACTGTCAAAGGTCTGAGTGAGGAAATATGGGCAGAGGTGAGGACGTCACGACTAGAGGGCATGAGCCAAAAAATTGGAGAGGGTCCAGAAAGTGTTTTTTTTTTGGGATAAGGAACATAGATGTATATTCAAAAGAAAGAAGATCCATCCAAGGGGTGGGGTAGAGAGAGCCCCCAACAAAATGGTAATTACAAAAAAGCTTTCTAATTTAAAATAATCATGGAAAGGCGATATAAAGACAAAAATTCTTTGTGATTTAAGCTCCACCACGAGGTCAAATGTTGTATACTATAAACAAAATGTTCAAGAGATTTAGTATTATTCTCAAAAAGCCTTTGGTTTCTTTCCTTCCAAATAGTCCAAAGAGTTGAGCTCACTACATTTACCCATAAAACTTTAGATTTACTCTTGAAATTGAATCCTAGAAGAGCTTCCATCAACCAATTTTCAATATTTCTGGCAACACAGATGTTGATATTAAACTAGTTCAAGATGAAGGTTCAGCCCCCTCTAGCAAAGGAGCAAATGAAGAAGCAAATGGTCAATGTCCTCCTCTGCTTTGAAGCATAAGCTGCACATATTAAGGAAAGGGCCCAATTTGGGAACTAAAAGCAGTGTTCAGGCTTCTGTACATGGTGGACCACAAGAAAACCTTAACATTCTTTGGCATTTTCAATTTTCAAATAGCATCAACCCATCTGAAACTGTGTAGTCTGGCCCCTCTGTCTTTGCATAAAGCAGTGAAGGTAGACTTGGTGGAGGAGCCCTTTGAATCAAGAGGCAAAGAGATCTTATCTTCTATTGTGCGAATGTGGAAGTGGTCAACTTTTTCCATGAAAACCGCCCAACTTTCAAGCTCTCTGTCAAGCAAGCTTCTTCTGAAGTCGAGGTCCCAAGTTGAGTTTTCAATATCCCAACAATCAGCAATAGTGGCTTCTTTTTTAAGGGAGACAGTGTACAAGTCAGGGAAAGATATCGCCAAAGAGGTTCCCTCCAACTAAGGGTCTTCCCAAAATTGGATTCTATTCCCATCCCCCACCAGAAAGCTAGAAAAAGAGAGGAAGGCGTCTCTTTTTTCCAAATGTCCACTCAAGGTCTACCTCTTAATCTACCTTTGGGAGCCTTAGACATCCAGTCTCCCTGTTCACTGCCATAGAGAGTCTTAATCACTCTCCTCCAAAGAGCCTCTGGTTTAGTGGCATATTTCTCTGCACGAGCGCCCCGATGCCAAACCCCCCTTGAGTTAACGGCAAAGAAGTGATACTCCAATTAACCAAGTTCATCCCGAGCTTGTAGCATCCTTTGCTCTAGACAAAGTCTCTAATGATTTTTTCCATTCTTTTAATCACACAGGGGGGCCTTAAGATGGACAATGAGTAAATAGGGAGGTTACCTAGAACCGACTGCGCCAAGGTCCATCTACCTCCTTTAGAAATGAGAACGCTCTTCCATTTATCCAGCTTGGCCATCAATCTATCGGTTATAGGATCCCAAAATCTTGAGGTCTTTTGATTATGTCCCAAGGGGCATCCAAGGTAAGATAAGGGAAGAGCCTCCAACGTGCAGCTGCATTGAAAAGCATCTCTTCCACTTCAACCTCTTCACAATTGATTCCTATGAGAACTGTTTTGTTTTGGTTTAAAGAGAGACCTAACCCTTGGAGGAAGAGGGAGATGATGGTCCACCAGTTTTGCAAACATTCCATGTTCGGGCAGAAAATCGAGGTGTCATCCGCATACAAAAGGTGGGTAATTTCCATATTAGAGCCCAAATTAAAGCCGTGGAGAATCTGATTTTCACTACAAAAGTGCACTAGACGGCTAAAGGCATCACGAATAAAAGTGAAAAGAAAGGGGGAGAGAGGGTCACCTTGTCTAATCCCTCTTTTGGCTCTAATCTTCCCCCTTGGTCTTCCATTTAGGAGGATGGAAAAGTTTGCTGTGGAGAGGCAGCCTTTTATCCATCTTCCCCATCTTTCTCCGAAGCCTCTTTGGCATAAGATGGCATCTAAAAAGGCCCAATCAACCTTATCATAAGCCTTCTCCAGGTCTAACTTCAACAGCAAACCCTTCTCCTTCTTGATCATTTTATCTCTAACCAGCTCATTGGCAATTAGTATGGCATTTGAGATTTGATGTCCCTCCACAAAGGCGGCTTGCTCTTCATTGATACAGCAGGGGAGGATCTTCTTAAGTCTAGTTACAAGAACCTTGCCAATGATCTTGTACAAAGAAGAGTCAGGCTTATGGGTCTTAAGTCTAGTTGCTCTTCAGTCACTGACTTTTGTGGCCCTTTGTTTTTTTGAGATCAAGCACACATAAGTTTCATTCGTGCAACGATTGATTTTCTCGTTTTGAAAAAATTCTTGGAACACTCCTACTAAATATGCTTTCAAAATGTGCCACGTTTTTTTTAAAAAACTCACTTGTGAAGCCGTTAGGTCAAGATTGCCCAAATCTTTGATAGCCGCATGAATCTCATCCTCCAAAAACGGGGCTTCCAGAATTCTGTTTTGATCTTGAGATATGGGGTCCCAATGCAAATTCTCAAAAGTAAATCTCTCCTTATTTTCCACCGCATAAAGATTCAAATAAAAGCCAACGATTTCATTCTCAATATCCTGACCACCCATAAGTAGTCTACCATCTAAACTTTCCAAAGTGGAAATAAGATTCTTGCTCTTTCTGTTGGGGGTCCATCTATGGAAGAAGGTTGAGTTCCCATCTCCTAAATAATAAGTTGGGCTAGCTCAATTCTACTCTTTTCTTTGCTTTGTCTAAGATCTTCATTCAAACAACCTTCCTCCTCTACTCTATCAATCTCTTCAATCTTCTCAGTGAGAGAGTTGTTAACCAACGTAACGTCCCCAAACGCTTGTCCCAATGGATGAGGTGTTGCTTCAGACCTTTTAGTTTTTGCATAAAGGCAAACCTAGGCCAACCTTGAGTATGGTTAGAATTCCACCAACTCTCGATCATGCTAATGAAATTTGGAAAATCAAGCCACATGTTCTCAAAACAGGGAGGGGAAGGACCCCATTTTTGCATGCCCATTCTAAGGCAAATGGGGAAATGATCTGAAGTGATCCTAGTCAGTCTATCTGCTTTGAGTTCCTTAAAACAGTCAATCCACTCCTTGGACACTAGGAATCTGTCGAGCATAGAGCAAATAGAGTTATATCGAAGGTTGGACCACGTAAAGAAGCCGTTCACAATGGGGATGTCCACCATATCAATAATCTCAATTGTACGATTGAAGCGCTTCATACTCCTAGTAATTCTTCCACCTCTAGATTTTTCTCTAAGCCATCTGACCACATTGAAGTCCCCACCGATGCACCAAAGGCCTTGAGCCCATACAAGTCACCAAGCTCTTGCCAGAAGTCCTCTCTGCCTTGGTATGAAGAAGGGCCATACACACCCGTGAGCCATCCTCCTAAGCCTTGATCAGTTTTGAAATTAATGGTGACTGAGAAGGCCCCCAAGATCAAGTCATTCACCATTAATGACTACCCCTTCCACCTAACAATGATGCCGCCAGAAAAACCAACAGAATCAAGTGCAATCCACCCAATCCACTTAGAGCTCCATAAAAATTTAAGCCGCCTTATGCTGACCAAACTGCACTTGGTCTCTTGGAGGCAGACTAGATTAGGACTAAAATTAACTAACATCTCCTTAACAAGGGCTCTCTTTGAAGGGGACCCATCCCTCTTACATTCCACGATAAAAACTTCATCTGGAAACAAGGAAGGCATGTGTGAGAGAAGTACCCTCAACTTCCATCTGAGTCTGTTTCTCCCAATTAGCAAACAAACTTTTGAGTTCTCTTTGGCCTTTTTTTTGCAGAGGTATTACCTTTACCGATGGACTTACCTTTTGTGTAAACAAGACGAATGCAGAGGTTTTTCTTTCTCAAAGCCTCCACCATCTTCCTGGTAAAAGGAAATCCTTCTTCAAAGTCTATCGGATCATTATGTCGGATTTCTTCATTCCCCCTTTGTATGGGGAAAGCTTTTGTGAAAGATGTGTCTTCTTCTCTGACTTCAACAGGACTCAAATCCTCTACTCCTGCTAGAGAGCCGAAACTCCCTTTGTCAGCAAAGCAAGTATAGAACCCCTCTGGAATGTCCTCTCCTGGTGGTGTCTCCATCCCCTTATCTTCATCCTCGCTAAAGTCAGCATAGCTAGAGAAAGAAGAATCAGAGCGGGCTTCCATCTGTTTCCCTTTTTCAGCTTCCTTGTTATTGTCTTTTGTGGCAATGGGAGAAGGGGATGAAGATGAACAAATCTGACCTTTTTTGAGGAAGGTGCAAACTTCACTTTTCTTAGCAAAGGAGATTCCATGCCTAGCTTGAATTTTTCCTTTTTCTTTTTCATATGTGTTTTTTCCTATTTTCCTTCTTTGATCTTTTTTAAGAGAATTGTCATTCGTAGGTAGAGGAGTCGAGGAAGAGCGCCCACGTATTTCAATTTTTTTGGGATTTTGTTCCATAGGAATAATCAAAACGTCACCATCAATTATACTTCTCTGCTTAATTGGTTGACACAACCAACTTTTCTCTTCTACCTTTTGCATCATCTTTGTGGGATAATTCAAATTTTGGGAAATGGCCGCAGAGCAAACAATGCCGTCTTTCACCCGCCAGACATGAACCGTAGTTGGGTCATTTACTACAACATCGTTGTAGAACATCACTGCCAATTCAACCGAAAAGCTTCCATGGATGCCAATGACCTTTTTAATCAATAAGTTAACGTATTGAAACGAACTTACTTGAGTCGTGAAGACCACATCATTGTCAACGAGTTTGATTCTACAAGGATGAAGCCGCAATAGTTTCCTTTCACTTTGATGGCCACTTCCACACAATCAATGAGGGAGGAGTTGTCGTCTGCATATTCAATGAAGCCTCCAAAAATATTTTTCGATATCTTTGAAGAGATTCCAGCTCCATAAATGGATTGGGATATTCTTAAATTCCAACCATCCTTCGTAGGAGGGGACCATACACATTTTCCCGTGCTTAGTCTTATCCCAAACCTCCATTTTCAAGGTAAAGGGCCCGACGGTTACCCACCCAATATTGCTCACTAACAGTCTTGCGGATTCTTCAGACGAACGTTTAAAGAGAGTATTGTCCTGCTGAAAGGGATTGGTGATGAATCTCTCATGCATTTGGTCTTCAATAACTTCAAGTATCTTCCCCCAGTCATCATGAAAATCTCTATTTGTAACAACTATAACCTTCTTCCACGAAATCTTCTGCACCTCCTTAGTTTTGGTGAGAGGGGCTAAGCTAGTTCTCTCTTGGGGGTCTTTCAAGGCTTCTGCATATGTCAATCCTGGTCTTCTTCTTTCCGTCTTCATGGGCTTTGGTTGTGCTGGAGTTTTTCCGTTAAGGAAGTCTTGCAACAGACTTCTAAAATCCGTCCAACCTTTGAAGTCTCTTCCTGAGGGGATGACCACATTGCTCTTCCCTCCCGTGTTTAACACTTTGGTTATTTCGATGAAATTCCGTCTTTTGTTTGCTGTCTTCTACATCCATAAGTAACCATTAGCGCAGTATGTCTTTATGAAAAACTTGTGGGTTTGAGGAGAGAGTAACAAGTCTTCTCATGCATCAACAATCCAAACGACCACAACTTCTTCTAAGGTGATGAAAAAGAGACTTTGATTATGTGTTTCTAAAATTTTCACGATCCTCCCTTTTGATTTTCTGTCGAAAGAGACATAATTTTTTTTGGTTTCGATCTTACTTGTGAGATTAGTGGCTACCATTATTGTCCGACACCACATAAAGTCATAATTAAAGAAACTCAAATGGATGGTATCAACCTGAGCACGGTGGTAAACTTGCCCTACATCCACCAGGAAAAACCATACTATCTCCATTCTTTTTCTTTCTCTTCGAAATCTATCTTCCAAATTCCTTCGCTGAAAAGGAGAGGAACCCTAGTTCTTGGGCTTCAAAATGTCGGGGAAGGGAGGCCCAGAAAGTTGAAGATAAGAATATGGTTTTAAGGGCCTTGGGTAGACTACCTTCGTTCAAAACCTACAGCCCAAAGCCCAAGGTCTAATGGAAAGGTTCATATGCCTCCTTGAGAGCAGATGATTGACAAAGGGACTTTAGTAGGGAACTATTTACTTTTATTTACGTAAAGAAAAGAGATGCACAAAGTTTGTAAACTGAGAGGTCTATTCTCTCCACACAAAATGCATGATCCATTTTTTCTAACTGCTGACCTTATATACAATTTACAGCCGTACATATCTATTTTTCATAACTATCCGTAACCTTCCGTAATCACCCGTACATATCCATTTATCCCCATAAGTTCCTCCTAACTTTCTTGTAACTTGTACTCTTCCTTTGATAAGTAAAACAGATGGAATGAATGATTTGTCTACCAATACTCCCCACCAAAGTTTGACCTTGTCCTCATGGTCAAAGAAAGGATATTGTTCATTGATGATATCATATTGTTTCCATGAAGTCTCCTTAGTTGATTGATTCTCCCAATGGATAAGAACCTCATATACCCCAAAAAATAGTCTTGGGCCTTAGCAAATTACAATTGTGAGACATGAAAAATGGGATGGATTGAAGTTGTTGGAGGAAGATCCAACTGATATGCCACCTTGAATCACCTTGTCCTCAAGGTGGAAAGAAGGAAACTGAAGTGCAATCCATTCTCATAGGTCCCAACTAGTCTCCTCTTTGCTTTGGCCTTCCCATTGAATTAAAACCTCTAGGGTTCGCTCCTGTGGTTCAGCAGTTGAATGGATCCTCAAAACGGACAAGTTGCAAAATGCCATCATGAAGTGTTGGTTTTCCAAAAACTGCCTCGGTAACTTCTTCGCTTGCCACTCCCCCTCTTCAAGCCGCCACCCACTTTCAATAGTTTCAGTTCTACTAAAATAGAGAAGTGAGAACCCTTGCCCACACATGCAAAGGTGGTTGAAGAAACCACCGCTCATCTTGCCAATTAGTCGGCCATGTGCCAACTAGTTTCTTGTAGTTTCTCCACTCTAATTCTGAAAGCACCTTCTATTGTCCCTTAAATCTGCATTTTCTTCCTTCTTTAACTTCTGCAAGGGCACACAATATTGATTGGTTTTGGACTTCTGTTGTTTTATCTCCAAATGCCTGTACCTTTTGCGCTGCCTTCGGCACCATTCTTCCCACTCAAACACCTGCTATTGACCTCCTCCATTGATTGTGCTTTAATATTTTTCAGTTGCTTGTCTCGTTCATTTGGAATTTCCTTCCCTCTAAATCCTTGTCTGGTTGTAGTTTTGTTGCCACCAACATTTTTGTTTTCTTACCTTGTGATTGGTTATTTTTATTCTTGAAATTTCTGCCCCCTATTAAGTTCACTGGATGGTGAATTACCGTGAAGTGTGAACTTCAACATTTCTTCGCGTCCTCTTAAATCCAATCAAAGGATTGGGTTTATTTTCGTTCTGTTCTCCAGTGCACTGGAAATTTCTACCCAACTGGCTTCAATTGAATGATGTCAAGTCTTCTTTCACTTTCTTCCGTATTTCGTACATTTCCAACAAAATCTTCCTACATTCTGAATCCATTTTCAAGATCGATTTGCTCTAATACCACCTAATAGGCAATTGTAGCCATTTTCCTTTTATTTACGTAAAGAAAAGAGATGTCCAAAGTTGAGATCTGTTCTCTCCACAATACTCATAAAATGCATCATCTCTCTTTTCTACATGTTGAACCTTATATACTATTTACCATTAGTAAATTCCCCTAACTATCCATACTATCTATTTTACGCAACTATTTGTAATTACAACACATATCTATTTATCCCCATAACTCCCTCCAAACTCCCTTGTAACTTACGTGTATTCTTCCTTTGATAAGTAAAATGGATTGGAGGAATGATTTGTATATCAGACTTCAGCAACAAGCAACAGAAGTCCTAGTTTTTGAAGGCTGACTAAGAGTGAAGTACACATGAAGAAGCATGAGGGACTATGCTTCCATCGTGGCAAAAAAACCTTACTGATCATCATTGCAAGTGAAAGAATTAAAGGGTTGGGGGTGTATGTCAGTGAGATAAACGAGATATTTTTTCTTTTTTAGCACCCATGAGTGTCTTGGCCAGCTTGCGCGCACCTCAATTATTATCACGGGACAATCGTCTGATACTACATTTGATTATCAAAGAAACTCGTAGGATATTAAATTCTAGGTAGGTGGTTACTATGGCTTGAACTCATTACATTGGCCTTATTGACTACTAGGTCAACCCATAGTAAGTTATAAATGAGATGTTTGTTAAGGCAAAGGAACAAGACAATGCAAGAATAATCAATATTGAGAATCTACATTTCGGTTTGTAGGTGGCAGGGTTATATACTAAATCATGTGATTACGTTGGATTAACCCTCATGATGAAAATCAAGGGATGGTAGGTCAAAGGCAAGGAGATGTACTGATCAATAGAGGGGCCACCACAACTTTGTTCCTAAGGAGATAATGGAGGACTTAAAGTTTCCCACAACAAAGACTCCTAGATCGGTGTAGCATGATAGGTGCATGAGTGTCAGTGGAATGTGTGGGGGTTTGCGAAGGCATGGAATTACTTTTTCCTTCCTCTACCCTATGAATTAGTACAACAATGCCAAATGCAAGGAGGTCCACTACAATGTGGATTTATGTTTTGCCATAAATCAAGTGTTTCGTGCATCTCAACTTTGACAACTTGTAGGCTGTAATAGTTGCGTATTGCCACTTCCTCACAATCTCAATTATGAGCTGCTACTAGATGTTGAACTAATGATTATTTTGAGTATTTGTTATTCAAAATATTGTTTGAAATCTCCGACGGTCCTTAAACTAGGGGAAGGGCATGTCAACCAACATGGCCACTTAGAAGTTAGTAGACCAATCAGCTCAACAATTTTCTTTGACTTTGACCTTTAGTGAAAGACGAAAGAATATTCTGCTTTGTGCTTCTCATTGCATGGCTCCATAATTTCTTGACTTCCACCGGGAGGACAAAGTTGTCTCTATTCGGGCAAGTTATTGATAAGCCTCCACGTACAAAACTTATTAGAGAAGAATTAGGAAAAAGGATAGATCCGTAGGATAGATACATATGTGTGAGGTCAGAGAAATGGAGAAATAAGAATAGAGAACATGAGAAACTACAAGTAGATGTGGCTTTAGGAGGGACTAGGCAAGGATTTTTCAAGCAAATTGGGTCTAGGAAAGAAAAGGAGTAAAGCTTTGGACTATCTAAACAGCACGAAACAGAAAGATTTTTGAAGAGATTGGAAGATCTTCAAAGGAATTTTGGAATGATATCGTAAATCTTTCTTCCACTTGATCCTCTCTCTCAAGATTTTCTTTATAATAAAACCATTTCCTCCATTATATTCAATTGGAAAGTCTTTTTATAATATCTTGGCTTGGGCTTGCCTTTTGTAAATTTCATAATTTCAATGAAATAGTTAATTTCTTATGAAACAAAAAAAAATATCATGATGAAAAAAGCAGCTCTGTAATCCATAAACTGAATTTATTGATACAAAATTTTGCTTTGAATGGAACCAGTAAAAAGTTTTGCAAAAGAAAGAAAGAAGGCAAGAAATGCAACAAACAACAAACCAGTTCATCGGGAGTCACTTCTTCTCTAAAGACCAAAAACACAGGATAAGTGGGTTTATCATTTACTTATCATGATACTCGCCCTTCAGGAAATAAACTAAAATAAAGTATTTATAATTTTTTTTTTTAAACAAAAAAACCAATCGAGAGGCAGACCTGAAGGATGTTCTTGATGTCCTGCCTAGTGAGTTTTTGTTGCTTGAGTAATAATTCAATTCTTGATCTCATTTGAGAGTGTCTACACAATAAACAAAGAAATCAAGTGTCAAGATAATCAAATGAAACACAATCTCAAAGAGATTGTTTGGTAACGTTCTCATTTCTCATTTCTCATCTCTCATTTCTCATTTCTTTTCTTTTCTAGAGTTTCTAATAACCATTCTTTGTTTCCCCTACCTCCTTTTCAAGAAATGTTACAAAAAAATATATATAAATTTTGTGAATAAACAGCTTTGATTTCTTGTTTCCAATTTTGTTATAACAGTATTATTTTAACATATTTTTACGTATAGTACAAAGCATAATAAATCTTTTCAAAAATTAAAATGATGTCATTCTAAATATTTTATTTTTGATGTAAATCTTTCATTTTCTTAAATTGAAATTTTAGAATATAAGAATCAAAATAGTTACCAATCATATTTTTGTTTTCTTTTCAAATGAAAAGAAACTGAAAACAAGAAATAACTATCCAATACATGTCAATTTTCTTCTTAAGAAAAGAAAAAGAAATATGAAACAAGAACATCGTCAAATGGGTTCCAAAGATAATGTAGTTTGATGTCAACACTTACTCAGAGCACCATAGATGTCCCAAAATAACAGCAATCAACTGCAAGAACAAGGATTGAAAAGTTAACAAGCCTAATTGAAATAGAAAATGATAAATAGTGTAAAGAATTTCCAATTTTCAAATAAATATTAGATTAAACCAAATTTATCTTCTGAGCCATTCATATATCCCACCTTATAATGAATTTCAAAATGTTCC
>JAOANK020288422.1:0-13896 GCA_026257165.2 Telfairia occidentalis
GAATTCTCCTTCTCCCAATTCCCTCTATCAATCTTGGAGACCACTCTTCCAAGGTCGGATTTCCTAGAGAATAACGGTTATTCCATTCTGGTAGTGTTTGTGATACAGAAAACGCACGAAGATTGAAGAACGGTTCTTTAAAGGTATTTCATTCTCCCTGTATTTTTGGTTTCTGTAAAGCATGTTTCCTACCCAAATTCCTTCTTGAATGCATTAAGCGTTCAACCACTTCCGCTGGGAATTCGATTCCTTCAGTTTTTACCCTCCAACATTGACCCTCACTTTGTCGTCTCTAGCTCCCTCTGAGGTCTGCAAAGTAGACTGGATGCCCTTTGGGGAGCTCCAATCAAGGATGCACTTGATGGTCGGTTATCGTAACCGTTTACACGAGATGAGATGCTTGGTGAGTCGTGCCCTTTGGTAAGCGCAGTGGTTCACCCATCAGAGTGGGAGCTGTTTATGCCCCTTTTGATCCTATGGTCGAATGATGTTTTCAAGACTATATTAGGGAGGCCTCCTTCGTTCGCCTGGCGCTGACTTCAAATTTCTCGATAATGCTCATTCTCCGGTGGCCCCGTTTTTGTTTAGGTTAGCTCTCTAAATCCATCTTTTTCTTTTCTTTCTGCTCGTAGTCCAGCCCCTTTTTCAGCACTCTATAGGATGACTAATGATAGGGTTAATTTGGAGTGTCCACCTCCGCCAGTGGTGAGGCTTCATCTTCCAAGGCTACCACTTTGGGCCGGGGTGAGGACACGCCCCTTCATTCACCTTTGTCTCAGCCTCGGTCATGCCCGTCCCAACTCTTCTTAGCTCTAATGGTTATCCTTAGGGAAATGTACCTCATCTCGGATAATGTCGACCTCCGGCTTCCCTTGGAGAATCCTTCCCTTGGGTGCGTCACCTTCTACCCCTAGATTTTTGGAAGGGGGTCCGACTTCCTTTACACTTGTTTGCCCAGGTGTTCTTGGCTAAAACTGGGGTGACCCCCGCCCAACTCACCCCCAACGAGTGGGGGACACTGTTAGGTTGCTATGTGTTATAGAGGTACTTTGGTCAGGACCTCGTCCTACTCCTAACCCTCTTTTTTATTATAGGCTCTTACTAACGCTGGGTGTATTCTCTCTTAAAGTTCACCCTTGGGTCCCCGGTTGTTGCTACGTTGCCACTGGCCTAGTAAGCAAATTAAAGTGTTTGGCCCCTCGCGATCAAGGACTAGAAGGATCGGTGGTTTTATGTCTCCAGGAAGTGGCTTGCACTAAATGCTGACGGGGTCCGATCTGCGAGGTTTCGGTCAAGTTCGGGGTGCCAAGTGAGTACTCTTCCTCAAGTTCAGTCTGGATCAGTCTGCGTTGAATTTACTGACTGTGGCTGTTTTACACGTTTCTTTCCGGCACGCCCCGAATCCCTCAACGAAGTTTCGTGTGCAGTGGTGGCCACAACTACAAAGCTCTTCGACAAAGTTGCCACAACGACGTGCTGCTTAGAGAGGATTACCTTCTCGAGTACGAAATTCGACGCCCACCTATGCGAGGTGAGCTTAGACCTCGTTCTGCTCCTAACCCTCTCTTTATTATGGGCTCTTACTAATGCTGGGTGTCAAGGAGAAATGTCTGTCGAACTCTCTGCGTTCCAACAACGACAGAGTCAAAAGCGCGCCCAGTAGTCAGACAATGCCAGGCCGTCTACTCGGCACGCGAGGACTGAGCTCCCCCCTCTGGGTGCTCCACTCTTCACACCATTGGCAGTCCTGCCACCCGAGGCGCCTACTTCATCATCCGTTGTTGGAGTTGCCCATAAGCCTCTTGTCGTGCCCCCACTGCCTGCTGGCAGGCCGGAAGAGATCCCCAATGGGACTTTATTCTGTCAGCAAGACGAGAAGGTGACATCTTGCCATTTAACGATGGTTATCTTGTCATTGGACGTTGAGCCTCCTCCCAGACCTGAAGTCGAGGCCCTCCTGGAGTTTATTATTCCCCTTGTGACCACTCACCACGAGTCCGAGGTGGAAGTGGCTGTTAGGGAGGCCATTCGTTTTGTTATGGAGCATGCCTTGGGAAGAGTGGGTTCCAACATGAGACATGTTGACTAGCTGCTAAGTCGAGGCTGTCATGAGATGGCTTGGGTAAGTCACTATTTATCTTCTGGAGTTTTGTGTCTTGCCTCGCAACTATTAGGCTAACTTAGATTACGTGTAGGCCTTCATGATCTTCTGCGAATGGGCCCTTGTGGTGAGCTCCGAGCTCACCTGGGCACATCCGATCAAGTGCGTATCTGTACCACCAAGAAGTTAAGGTGGGCAGCTGAATATGGACATTGGGAAATCGCGGCAGTGCGGGTTGAAGCAAACGTCAAGCTCGCTGCTGCTGTGAAGAAGGTGGAATCTTTGAAGTGGGACCTTGAGACATCTCAGTCGACGTGTGCCACCATCCAATTGGAAGTGCATGAGGCCCTGGAAGGGCAGAAGACTACCGAGGACGGATAGAAAGTGGCAAAAGTGATGGCAGCTCTAGCTGCTGAGAAGAAGTTGGCTCAAGCCGAGGTCACCTTATCTAACCTCCAGCTACTGACAGCGGCATGTGAAAAACACCTCGAGACTCAGGAGACTCCGGAGTAGGCAGTGGGTGGCCTGGACTACGTCCTAAAGAAGGCCAAGGAACAGTTCCTCGATTTGGACAGAGGGGCAATTAGACCTGCTTACGAGACGGATTGGACGATCCCTGTTGAGGTGGGCGACTCAGCTCCAATGGAGGTAACCCCTCTCTCTGGGGCCCTGCGAACGAGGTACCCTCTCCGCTTGCCAAGCTACCACCAGAGGAAGACGACCTGGATCACCTCGGCGATATACTCATCTAGGGTAGACTTAGCTTAGGATGAGCCGACGTTCTTTTAATGTAATGGGCCTCCTCCTCCCTCTCCCCCTAAATCTTTTACCACCTCTAGCTTCTTTCTCTATTTTTTTTTTTATGAAATGGCAGACAATTTGTTACTTCTCTTGCTTTGCTTTCTTGTCGTTCTTTTTGTGTGCGTGCACTTTTTATAATGAGGTCCCCATCGGAGCTTAGAGGTTGCGCCGCCTGCTGAGCTGCTTGATAAAAGTCGCTTTCATGTTGTGAGATTCGAGGTGACTTTTTGAAGTCTAAAACCAACAGTTCCTAACACATCGCCTCTTTTCGAGGGAGTCGGGATGGGCCTATAAAAAGGAGTGTTTCCCCCTTTGTTTTCCTCATCCCCTCTCACTTTAAGTTCTCAAATGCCTGGATCTGAGGATCATGCTGAGGCCTTGCCCCCATCCGAGCCTAAAAGTCCTCCTCGGGCCCGAGTCAATTTGAGTAAAAGCTCTTCCTTAGCTCGGTCCTCTATGGAATAGAAGCTGTAGTAGCCGAGAACGAGGTCCTTCAAGTTGATCTGATGGCTCATATTGAACAAGAAGAGGCTACCTATCAGCATCATTTAGCTACTCACAAAGCAACCCAGGCTCGTCTGATCAAGGAACTCCAGCTGGCGGACAACCTAGGCTTCGAACTTAATCTCAGCTTCGTGCTGTCGAGATTAAGCTTGAGATCGCCCACAATAGTCGTGTCACAACTCAACTGGTGGAGGCCATCGATTTGCGGGTGTCTAGTGCTGACGCAACGCCGCACGAGCTCGGGGTGGAGTCATCGTAGCTTGGGCCCAGGTCCACGTCCACTGGCTATTTGATGGCTTAGGTGGTGGAGGTTGCGGAGGTGCCACCTTCCATCATTGGATCCTGGATGGCCGGTCAAGGGCGGAGCTAGTCGCTGTGCCCACAGGAGGAAGGGGTCCATTTTGGTTGAGGCTTCGATGGCCTTCTGCAGTTTCAAGTAATTTCTCAGATCATTCCTCATGGCTGGATCCTGGATTGCCAGCAATATGCATGCTCACGCCAGTCGGGCGATGACTTTAATGGCGGTCGTCCGCGATCTGTAGGTCGGACGTTTTGTAATAGACCTTAGTGCTACACCTTGCCTTAGCTTGGCATTAGTTCGTAAATCATCTTGTAATAGACTTTTAGGGTTGTACTTTGATTAACGAATAAAACCAACTTTTTTATTTTATTTTATGCTTGTCTATTTTTTGTCTCCGCTTGTAAAATGGATGGTAGGATGAGGGCGAGGTGTTTAACTTAAAAGAGAAGCATACTTATTCTTCGTTCAACGAGTTCATCGAGAGTGGTGAGGCCCCCATTTGAGAGAACCTCTGTAAGAGTTGATGTTTGTCTCAAATCCAACGCGCTTTATTAAACACTGAGAACGAAATGAAGGGGATAAACACCCATCGTATTGAGGCGTTTAAGGAGTATATCGTGGATGTTTAAGGGAAATAAAGTTGGAGATGTTTGGCGTTCCGCTGGTGAGGAAAGACCTTTCCATCCAGGTCGACAAGTATGAAGTATCTGGTCGTCGAGCCTTCTTCATCTCATAAAAGTTGTCTCATGAATTTTCAAAGGCACCCGATTTTTAGAGGACGCGACGCAAGACGAGGTCGCCTACCTTGAACTACATGATCCTTACTCGGGTGTTATAGTACTTCATACCCATCACTTGTATTCTGCATGGCAAAGCTCCGAGCTCCCCCTAAGTTTGGCGAGGAGGTCGAGTTGCATGCATAGATGCTGGCCATTCATCTGCTCGTTAAATGCCCCGACTTGTACGGTGGGCAGTCTGACTTCGACCGAGACCACGACTTTGGACCCAAATGCGAAGGAGAATGGTGTGTCACCTATTGAGGTGCGCGAGGTGGTCTGGTATGACCACAGCACTACCAGTAGCTCTTCTGCCCAGGTGCCTTTTAAGGTTTCGAGACTGGTTTTCACCATCGCTTGATGATTTTATTCATGGCTTCGACCTGGCTATTGGCCTGAGGGTGTGTTATGGATGATGTGAAGTGCTTGATGCTAAGGTTATCGCAGAAAGATCTGAATTTTGCGCTGTCAAGCTGTCATTCGTTGTCCAATATCAGGGCATACAAGATGTCGAGTTGACATATGATGTTCTACCATACAAAGTTGGTGACTTGCTACTTAGTGATCGTGGCCAGAAGTTCGACATCCACCCATTTGGTAAAGTAATCTATAGCGATGACGACGACGAATTTGGTCTGCCCATTCCCAATTGGGATGGGTTCAATTAGGTCAATCCCTCACTGGGTGAACGACTAAGGTCTGGTAAGAGGCATGAGGAATTCTGGGGGATGTTGGAGTTAGGAGCTAATGCGCTGACAGTAGTCACACCATCGGACAAAGCGTTTGGCATCGGCCACCAGGGTCGGCCAGCAGTAGTCTTGTCGAATTATCTTCATGGCTAAGGACCGGGAACCAAAATGGTTGTCACAAACTCCCTTATGCACCTCATGAAGGACATAGTCAGCTTCCATCAGGTCAAGGCAGCACAAGAGGGGTAGAGGGTATCCTCATTTGTACAGGACGACGTCTTGGATGACATAGTGGGCAGCTCTACAGTTGAACGCCCAGGCTTCATGCTAGTCTTGTGGGGGGTCTTTCGAGGAGCTCTTTGATTAGGTTCATCCAACTCGATGGGCGCACCTTTATGTTGGCCACAAAAGGTTCATCTGCAGAAGAACATGGCAGGATTTCCACAAGGATCATGCGTTCCAACTCGGTTTCACAAGCTGAGGCCAACTTGGCCAAAGGGGTCAGTGTTGGTGTTTTGGGAGCGGGGGATCTACCAGATGACGAACCTTTCGACTCTAGCCTGTAGCTCCCTTACTCAAGCTAAGTAACTTAGCATTTGATCGTCCCGAGCCTGATGCTCAACCATCACTTGGTTGATAATCAGTTGATAGTCGTTGCGGACGAACAAATTGGCGACCCTCAATGCTAGGGCAAGCCTTAGCCAAGCCAAGCGGGCGTCGTACTTTGCTTCATTGTTGGATGTCGGGAAGTTAAGTTGGAGAGCATACTCAAATCGGATCGCATTCGAAGCAATCAAAAGGATTTTTGCCCCACTGCCCTTCTCGTTCAAGGCTCCGTCGATGTAGCGTTGCACTGGGGGGTCATTGCTGGCATTAGCTCAGCTCTGAAGTCGATGACGACCTGCTCCTTGATGGCCGTCTAGGGTTCGAACTTGACATCATATTCACTGAGCTTGATTGCTCGTTCCATCAACTGACTGGAGACTTTCTACTTGTGCCACACTTACTTTAAAGGGAAGTTGGTAAGAACCGTCACCTGGTGCGCTTGGAAATACAGATGGAGGCACTGTACCAAAGTGACGAGGGTGAGAGCCAGCTTCTCTAAGTTTGGATATAGTATCTCGGCCTCCGTCATTGCCTTGCTTGTGTAGTAAATTGGGGATCGTCGCCCCTCCTCTTCTTTCAACAATATCGAGCTAACGGTGGTTTCGGACACAACCAAGTACAGGAGAAGGGTGTCCCCAAGCATGAGCTTTAAGCTTTAGAAATGCCACCTCGCGCTCGCTGTCCACTCAAATTGACCTCGCTAGCGCAAGATCTTGAAAAAAGGAAGACATTTGTTCATGGGTCAAGATATGAACCTGCTCAAGGTAGCTACCCATTCGTTCAGGCGTGATAGCTACTTGAGGTTCTTCAGGGCTTTCATATCGAGGATGGCCTTAATTTTGTCGGGATTGGCCTCGATTCTGTGCTGGTGGACTAGGAAACCCAAGAACTTGCTCGAAGATATATTGAAAGCACATTTGCACGAGTTGAGCTTCATCTAGTAGGATTTAAAAATAGCAAAGGTTTCGCCCAGGTCGGTCACATGCTAGTTCGTGGTCTTGCTTTTTACAAGCATGTCATCAACGTAGACTTTCATGTTATGGTCGATCTGGTTTGCGAACATCATGTTCACCATCCTCTGGTACATGGCTCCCGCATTCTTTAGCCCACAGGGCATGACCTTGTAGTAATATAGGACCTGGTCGGTGGCGAAGGATGTGTGCTCGCGGTCCGACTTGTGTATTCGAATTTGGTTGTAGCCAATGTATGCGTTCATGAACGAGAGAAACTCGTGATCGGTAGCAGCGTCGACCAGTTGGTCGATTCAAGGTAAGGAAAAACTATCCTTCGGACATGCCTTGTTTAGATTGGTGAAATCGATGCAGACCCTCCATTTTTCGTTGGCTTTCTTGACGAGGACAACATTCGAGAGCATTGGGGTTAGTGAACCTCGCTGATGAAGTCTGCGCTAAGGAGTTTCTTCACCTTCTCTACGATTACGACGCTCCTTTCAATGTCAACAGGCCGGTGCTTTTGCTTAACCGGCTTGAACTGTGGATCAATATTCAAGCAGTGGACCATCACACTTGGGTCAATGCCCGACATATCGTCATGAGACTAGGCAAAAACGTCGGCATTGGCTTTCAGGAAGTCGATCAAGGTCGTCCTCCTTTCGACCCCATTCAAGTGTCGATCTGTAGCTCCTAGTCGCCTTCCTCCAGAGATATGTTCTCTAGTTCTTCTGTTCGGGAGTTTTATTCTGTCAGCTCGTCCTCTGGCACAAACATCGGCTCTCCGTTGTAGTCAACAACGCTCATCGTGGGAGTTCCCTTGAGGGCTACTAGGTAGCACTCACTTGAGGTGCGCTATTCTTCTCGGACGATGCCCACCTCGTTAGGCATGAGGTATTTCATCATTTGGTGAAATGTTGATGGGATGACTTGAAGGGCGTGGATAGTCAGTCGTCCAAGGATGACGCTGTAAACTGAGATTTCGTTGACTGCCACGAACTCCACAATGTGACTGTAAGTGACTTTGGTGGAGCCTTCATCCACCTAGATGGGGAGCTCGACATGTCCTTCCAATGTGACTTGTTCATCGAAGAATCTGATGAGGGGGGTCAGGCATGGCTTCAGCTGGCTCTTCCCTCATTCGTGGGTTGAGTAGATGGAGATGAAGAGAATGTTTGTTGACGCGCCCCCATCTACCAAGACGAGATGGACTTTGACATGATCAACCTCTGCCCGGATGACCAGGGCGTCATTGTGGGTGTCAGACACCTCGTTGCGTCCTCGTTAGTGAACGTGATCTCGGCTACTGTGACAGACGTCCTGGCCAAGCAGACTTCATGTCGGTCTTCTCGAGATAGGGTTTTCCTCTTATTACCGGAGCGACCTGTTAAATATCATGAGGATCTCCGCTGGTCGATCCTTTCTAGGTGACTGGGACTTCTCGCGACTCTTGTTGCCAACCTAAGTGATGGAAAAGGTCACGCCCCAACTGCATACATATTTCTTTAGGTGCCCCCTCTGGATCAAAGTCTTGAACTGCTCCCTAAGGTCTTGGTAGTCCGTCGTGTCATAGTCGTGGTCTTTGTGAAAATGGTAGTACTTGCTGCGATCTCTCCTGCTCGTTCTAGCTCGAAGCTTGTTTGGGCGATCGAGTAAGCTCGTGTCCTTCACAGTCGTAAAGATCTCATTCATCGGAATGGTAGTAGGGGTATACTTCTCAAACTTGGGTGTCTGAGAAGAGAATTGATCTCCGCTGTGGTCATTACGACGATCATCTTTTGGGGTTCTTTGGTCGTTAGTCTCTACCTTTTCTTTCACACGACTGGGTATTGGTTTCTCTTTTTTGATCGGGTTACTCTGAACTCTAGTGGGGATGTGCTCCTCGGAGGCCATGTACTGTTTGCTCAGTTTAGTGCCTCGACGAGTGTATTAAGTGGCCTTTTAGAGAGAGAAAAGACTAATCCTTTGTTCGTCGACCATGGTGGAAAGCAATCATGGCGACCTCGTTGGAGTAGTTGAGCACCTTTATTGCCTCCTTTTTGAATCGGGTGACATATTTCCTGAGTGTCTTTTTGGGGGTTTGCTTTAATGTCATCAAGTGGGCGGCCGGACGACGGTTATCTTGGCTAGACAGGAACTGGTCCACGAAGAGCTCGACTAACTCTTCGAAGGAGGCGATGAGGCTCTCTTTGAGCTGCCGAAACCACGACCTTCTACTTTGCTGAGGGTGAGACGAAATGCCTGGCAACTGATGGCATCTGAGATGTAGTGCAGCTCCATAAATGAAATGTAGGTCTCCACATGCTCGATCGGGTCACCGGTGCCATCATATGGTTTCAATTTTGGGTCCTTGAACTTCTCTAGGACCTCAACAGCCATAATCTTGGAGGTGAACGGTGGATTGACCGAACAAGGGGTTTTGGTTTTTCGGTGTCTAGGACTCTGCTGCCCTGTTTAAGGTCCTCGAGCTTGCTCTTTAGCACTCCCACCATCTCAGATCGGAGCTTGTCCATTTCTGATTTCTAGCTCGTGGCTGCAAAGACCTTTTCATTGGGCTGGTAGCTAGTAGACTTGCTTGCAACTTTCTCATTCAAGACCTCGCGCAGGTTGTAAGGCAGGAGGTTGAGCTGTAGTATGTTGCCCATCTGGGACTTCTTAGGGTGGCGGACAGAATGGCACTCGTCGGCTAAGAAGGCTTTGCCCTCACCTCGTGTAGTCTCACTCTATTCAACGCCCTTCGCCTTAGTCGAGTCCTTAATCAGAGAGGGCTTGCAACGACCTCCTTTAGGGGCGGTTTAGTAGCTTTTAACATTTTTTCCATTCAGAGCATCTGGTTCTGCATCTCCTGCATCTGAGCTTGCAGGACGACAACTTGATTGGTTTTGGTAGCCGTGTTGGTGTTGCCTCCTCTATGAGTGCTCCCTTCTCATCTCTGGCCACCATGCTGAGTCGGGGGGTGACCGCGAGGTCTCGGGTTGAATTGGGTTACTGGATTGAAGGGCCCCTGAGCGGGTTGCTTAGTGTGATTCATCAATTTTCTGCTTGAAGCAAGCGGTCGACGTCGCTTGTTGTTGCTTGAATGTTCTGAACATTCGGGTTTGTTGTCAACCATGTTTTCTCAATGGGTGGTTATTTTGGAAACAAAAGCGATTTACCTTCTCGTTCCCACAAATGACACCAAATGTTGTTGTACGAAAATTTCTTCCTTGGGGTTGACTTGACGAAGTGAGCAGCGACGAAGATGACAACTTATGGATTGAACTCATCTCGGTGTGGGGTGGTGCCTGTACATTCCGACGCTTAAGTTAGCTCTCTGAGTTTAGTTCGGTATTGGAAGATTTAGGTAGAAAATGTGTGCTCATCTTCCTTCCGAGTGCACTCGTGTATTTATATCTTCTACGACAGGCAGAGTGGGGGGATCCTCTGACTCCGCGTCATATAGGTAGTGGGAGAGTGCCTCGTCGATTCTTCCGCATGAGGCCACATCCCACTTGTTTCGCCAGATAGCGTGGCGTGCGGCAAAGGACATGACTGACCTGTAAGGTTGGCTTTGGTTGAGCTAGACCTCGACGTACTTTGTATTTTTACCCTCCAACAATGAGTATATCACTTTGTATTTTCAAGTCTTTTTTAATTTAAAGAATGTGGAGTTGGGGATCGAAGCATTGAA
Source organism: Telfairia occidentalis (assembly GCA_026257165.2). Taxonomy (NCBI): domain Eukaryota; kingdom Viridiplantae; phylum Streptophyta; class Magnoliopsida; order Cucurbitales; family Cucurbitaceae; genus Telfairia; species Telfairia occidentalis. The sequence continues at coordinate 10,399 of JAOANK020288422.1, forward strand.
CTTTGTCTCAAGTTTCAAGCTAGTTTCAATTAGTTCTTAATGTTCAATAAGGTATTTTGAAACATTCATTTTGCTTAGTAAAACATGTTTATCTTGAATTATTGGGTTTTAGGTTATTTTTACAAAATTAGAATTTAAGTTGGGACATTTTTTTTTACTTAAAAAATTACAGAGTGGAGGATCGAATCATTGACCTATGCAAATAGTAATATATGCCTATATCCTATCACCTATACTCGAATTGGTTAAGTCAGGACATTTGTGAAAATGAAGTAAATTTAAGGGAAAAAAAATTAATTTATACCTCCAAACTTGTCAAGTTGTATCAATTTCACCTTTGAAGTTTCAATTTTATCACATTGAACCCTAGATTTAGATAAATGTTCCAATTTTAACCCTATGTTCAATTTTCGCTAATTCACCATTTTATTTTTACCAATAATAAACAATCATAAACTCACTAATTTCAATAAAATCAAGTATCGCATAAAATTAGGTTTGAATAATGCACAAGTTAACCATTGAATAACTTTGTCAAAACTTACAAATTTCAACAAAAATTTAGCTCTTATGTTATTTTTCTTTGAAAATTTTTCAATTTTATTTTTCATATATGTTTTATAATTCATTGAATGTATATAAGGATACTTTTTTTAAACAAACTTCAAGTAAAAATTTATTAGAGGATTTAAATTGCAACACGTCTTCAAGTTTAGAGTTGAGATTGCAGTACTTATGTAAGTTTGAAGTTCAATTTGATGAAATTAGAAGTGCAAAGGTCAAATTTGAAACAAGTCAAAATTGGTTTTTTTTCCTAAATTAAAAAAAAAAAAAAAACCCTTGTTGATCTAAACCTTAGTGGTAAATTTTATAAATAATGCTTTTTAAATAAAATTTTACAAAAATAGATTAAATTTTGAAAAATAAAATTAATAATGAAAAAATAATAATAATAAAAAAATATAAAAGTAGAGTAAGTTTGGAAAATATTTTTAAAATTAAGATTGTTTGGAATAAGTTGGAAATCGTGTTACACGATTTTGCTTTAATGAAAGATGTACACGATTTTCTCCCGTGTGCATCGTGCTCGTTTTCCTCTTTATTTCACTCCAATTATTATTATTATTTTTTAAAAAATACATAATTCTAAAATATATTTCTTTAAATTCTTTTTAAAATGCATTACTGCTAAAACTTTGTCATAATTTTCAAAACACATAATTGTTATTTTTACTTTATGATTAATTAATAATTCAATTGAAATATGGAAATTCAATAATAAATAAAACTTAAAAAATATTTATTTATCATATTATAATTCCACAACGAACGCACCTTTTCGTTTTGCGTTCTTTTTATTTTTAAGTTTAGCTGAAAGTTTGAAGTCTTTTCTCTCTCCTTCGTCTTATTTTTCTCTCTCTAAGTTTGTGCTTCTTCCATAATCTCCAATGACGATGGTGTTGAACTCCATTGACGATTTCTTGAACCACTATCAGTAATCTGGTGACGTCGCTCTCCATTCCATTTTCTGATCGTCTTGAGAATTTGAATATCAGAGTTCAAGCAGCATGGAGTGTTTGCTTGTTGGAAGAAGAGTAGAGGAGAGGGAGAAGAGAGAGAGTAAACAAGAAAAAAAAAAAACACTATGGAACTCGTTACCATAGTTTTTTAATTTCTTTCTAAAAATACATTATTTTTGTAAAAAATCCAAACCTTAGTCTCCAACCCTTTGCTCTATTTCTTCCCCTCCCCTCAATCAGCCGTGAGCCAGCCCTCACCTGCCCATTTTTTTCTCCGGCGACGGTCGACAAGTGCCGGAGACGAGAGGTGCGACGGAAACGAACTCAGGAAACACGCGAACAACCTTTCCGACGCAGACCAACAGGCGGCGAAGACCCACGAGCACGAACAGACCCGAGTGGCGCCCCTTTTCAGCGTTTTCTCCGGCGAGTGGGTCCGGCAGTAACGAACCCGGTCAATTATTTTCTCCGACGGCGTGACTTCCTTCGACAACCCCGAACCGCAGCCACAAAATCACACCCTCGACGACGATCAGTGTTGACCGGCCGCGAAATCCCTGCAGCGATCTGAAACCCCTCGGAATTGATCGGCGGCGAGCTCTCTAGTTCAACCACGCGGCGGCGTCTTTTGACGCTTTGATCCACGACGCCGGCGACTCCTCGGACGGACCAAGCAGCGCCTGCGCTTCCTCCCTGTCCCCCGTCAGGTTCGGTTCTTCGTAGTTGGAACTTTTTTTTCTTTTTGTCCAGCCCCAGCTAGATGACAAAGCTGAGCTCGAAGTTTGTATACATGAACGTATTTTGGAGCCCACGCTGACATTTTGTATGCTTGCTGTTTGTTTGTTTGACCTGTTTACATGAATGTGTTTGCTTTCATTTAATTTTTGACGTATGCTGCTCTTGTAAATGTTGTTCGTGGTTATGGAGTCTTGAAAATTATTGCCTCTAAAAAAATTATTTTCTCTAAAAATATTGAATTATTTTGAGTGGATCACATATTGACACTTTGCAAACTTTGTTAATTGATTCCAACTTGTGATGTGGGCATGCTGGATTTAATGTGGGGTTAGTCGGCTGAATTAAGCAATCTTTGAGGCTTGGTCATGCTATGTTGCAAGTTGTTGAATAAAGGACGATTCATGGGAATTTGGGTCATTGGGATGAATATGAACTCGTGATAACATGTGTTAGGAAGTGCAGGCTAGGAAGCATGTGTTAGAACCTTGTGTTAAGGGAAGTTGTGAGAAATTACGCTTAGTTATTAGGTGAGAATCTAACTTAGAAAGCATGTTGTAGGCTATGTGTTGGGTGCATTGTGAATGCAAGTTTAATGTAAAGTCAGGGACCTATGTTGAGAAATGTTGAGGTAGATGTTAGGGCTTTGAGTGTAAATGGTTTAAGACTGATATGTCACTAGGCTATGTGCTGGGTGCATTGTGAATGCAAGTTTAATGTAAGTCAGGGACCTATGTTGAGAAATGTTGAGGTACATGTTAGTAAGGCTTTGAGTGTAAATGATTTAAGACTGATATGTCACTTGTTGAGTGTCAGAGCCTTGAGTGCAAATGATCGAGGGCCAATATGTATGTGTAGAGAATGTTAAGCATCAAAGCCTTGACTGTAAATGGTCAACAGGTCGATGAGTTGAGAGACATGGTGTCGGAGCCTTGAGTACAAATGGTTAATGATAGAATTACCAAGTGAGGTAGAGATCAATATTGAAGCCTAGGGTATAAATGGCCAAAAGTTAATACATCTTGGAAGAATTATGTGGAAGAGTTAGGACAGTATTGAAGCCTTGTCTACAAATGTCCAAGGGTCAATATTTTGAGCTATATGGAAATATTGCGATAAAGTTTGAAAGAGACTAGCATTGTTTGAAAGGTGACAAGATTTACATAATCATGTTATGATGTTGAATTGAGAAAGTGATGTGTTTCAAATATGCTTAGTAATGTTGTGATATAGATTACTATGT
>JAOANK020288747.1:0-15078 GCA_026257165.2 Telfairia occidentalis
TTAAGCATGATTTTCCAATGTATGATTAAGCTAATTTGAGTGTTGTGATCCTACTTCCGCTGTGTGTGCATGTTGATCCATCTATCAACTTGTTCCCCCTCAATAGGCACTGAAAGAAGTCTTCGAGCGAGCCCACAAGCTATCAAAAGTTTCATTTGAGAGAACCATGCACCTATGTCGCCGCCTTCTGTCTGCCGTCATCAGACTTCGTCGTTTGCCTGGTTTTGCCGCACACCACCACTGATTCTACTCTACACACCACCGCCATCCTTCACCAAAAAAGTAAAAAAGAGGTCCACCATATGTGCATTTTGAGAGAGAGAGAGAGAGAGAGAGAGAGAGAGAGAGAGACGATGCTCTTGCCACTGCCATTGATTGTCTGGTCACTGCTCGTTGTCAGAGAACAACCACCAGTTGCCATTAGGGAGAGAGAGAGAGATGGTGTGAGGAAGGAAGGAAGAAGATAGGTTTTCTTTTTGAAAAAATAGGTGGCTAGGGTTTTGAACTTATCTTTATATAGGAATGCACTTATATTGACAATCACAGAGTGCAAGTGTACAGTCTAAAGTTGTAGTAAACAAGGTTGATCCACATTGATAAGTTAACAAAATTAATCCTCTAAAGTTGTTGTTTAGAAGAATAATGGTAACTAAATTTTAGATTGTTAAAAGACCAAAAAATAAGTTAAAAGAAATTCACAAGTAAATTTGAAAGAAAGTTTAGTGGAAATTTTATGTTGTTGGTAAAAGTAGGGCCAGGTTAGGGAATTCGTTTTATGTCTACTACTGGATGCTATAGCAATTTTGTCACTGACTCAATACCATAGAACATTTCTTATGCCTCTTCCACAGCTAAACTCCTAAGTTCATTTCCATGCTCTTAGTTCTTTGTAAGCTCTAATGTTCTTTTTAGTGCATTAGGAAGAGGTTATTCCTACTCACTCACAAACCAATAAAATAGATTTACTAATTCGAGTGTTAAGGGGTTCTATTAATGCTTTCTTTTCCAAGTTCATATTAAAAAGCAAATTCTAGAGGTGGCCAATCCATACAATTCGATCTTCAAAAATAAAATCATTAACACTCCTTAAAGAGATCAGCTAAGAGTTGTTGTACATCCTCAAAACAAACCAGCCAAATCAAATTCCTAACCCTTACCTTGGGTTAATTAGTTCATACTCAAATGTAAAGAAAAGCTGCTAACAAGAAATAACCAAAATATCCTTAGAGAAATTAAGAGATCTAAATACTTGGGAGATTACAAGAGAAATGAAATTCAACTCTAGCTCAAAATAAAGTAAAGAGAATGAGACAAAGGTGTAGAGGGAGAGAATGAGAAAGACATTTTTTTCCAAAAGTATTTTCCTCCAAAGAGATTCTTTTTCTCTCCCTTTCCTTCTTCAACAAATTCTTCTTGGAAAGCTCATGAATTCTATTGTCTCCTCTCCTAAAATAGAGGAATAGTTGCTGTCACCATAAATGGAGGCTCTCATTTTTTTTTCTTTTGTCTGTCTCCATCTTATCCACTTGGGAAACAAAGAAGGGCTGAATTGGCCAATTGATCCACATGGAACCTTCTTGTTGGTTCTTTCTGCTTAGACACGTGCTAAATGTCAGCTCAATTAATGAAGTTCCACGTCATTGCCCTTTCCAGCTCAATAATTTAGCAGAAATTTCTTTTGCCAACTGGAATGCTGCAGCAAAATTTACATTTTAACACAGATCAGTCATATATTTTTTTTGAAGTTCTTTCAATCAACCACTAATACAATCATTAACAATTCATTAACTCAAAGGTAAGTGCAAGTGATTAAAAAAAAATAATTCAGCTCAAGGGATACTATAAGACCATTCATGACTCAGAACTTACTCAAATTAAGCCTAAGTTAGCTCTTATTCTAAGCGTTAACAAACCCCCAAACTTAAACCATTACTCATCCATGAGTAATTCTTGGATTCCTTTATAAACCATTCCTATTGATCTCTTATGTACTAAACTTACTTAGTCAGAGTTGGGAAAGACATATTTAGGCACTCCTTCGTAAACTTTTCACCGCACAACTTTCTCCTCTCCATTTCCATCCAATTACTTGAACCTACTTTCATTAAGCAAAACATATCAGTCATTTACTAGATTCAACCTCCTTTGAAAATTTATTCTATTGTAGTTTTCATTTCAGGGCGACTCCAATCACAAGTTCTTTGTGCAACCTACAATAGCAGCACATTGAGTTTCCTGTGCTCCAGCTTTCTTGCAACTCTATTTCACCTCACACACTGAATTCTTGATTTTGGCAATGACATTTTATTTTATTTTTCTTTTATTTTTTTTTAATTTTTTCCCTAAGCTTAGAGGGGCTAGTACATTGCATATCCCTTTGGGCTTTATTAAGGCTGGAGTTTGCAATGCATAGCCTTTTCCCTTTATTTGGCTCTACCTTTGGCTTTTCTCTCTCTTTTTTTTTTCAAGGGATGAGATTACCTTATCAAGACATGTTGAATTAATTTTGTAGACAACCTATCTATCTTGGTAGACACTCACTTTCAACAAGAAAGGAGGAGTGTACTCAAAATGGTTAGCCATACCCCCAAACTTGAAGATTTCATTGTCCTCAATGAAACAAGGTTCTGGAAAGCTGAAGCACAGTTCCACACAACAGCTGCTGAAGGAAAAGCCCACATGCATCCCTCATGCAGCCCTCAGACTACTCATACTATAGGATAAATTTCGAATGGAATATCTTCTAACGGATAAGAGTTCTATAAGGCTTAGCTACAATTGATTCCACACAGATGGATCATTTTGAATTATCAAGGTTGGGTTGCTTGGGCTAAGGGAGGCATGCCTAACTACACTAGCCAACTCGACCAAATAACTTTCTCCAAAAGAGATCAATACAGTAGGATTTATAGAGAAACACCAACATAACTATTTCATTAAAACGAGGAACAAAAGTACATAATGATAAGGGATAGGGGACTTTTGTTGGGATTGGTGCTTTAAATCTCTTGAGTTTCGTGTTTTATAATTATTGTAAATAAATTATTTATTTAATAAAATAAGGTGTTACTTTATTTCACATTTATTGTGCATTAACCTAATCCAATAAACTAAGATCTAATGTTATTTTATATAATTTAAACATGTATATGGTAGACATACAAATGAATCATGTTTAAAAAATAACCTAAACGGTCTATAGTATATGGATAAGGTTTGGTACCTTATCCTGGTAACACTATTGGATACGACCCACTTTGTAATTATTACAAGAGTTGTATAGTGTTACAAACGGTTATGATCCTAATCATTCATGTATAGACATGTGAGTAGGGGTATCATATACAAAGAGTTTGTATAAGACCGGACCGTGAAGTGATTAGACTCTCTTTATAACGTTGTTGCTTGAAGAGATTAACATTTCACTAGAATGATCATAGGTGACTCGACCTTAATCCTCAGTGAGTTGTGAACACCTACCTATGAGAGCAATCCTTTGATCTGTATGGGTGAGAGTGGCCAAGTTAGCCGACTCAATAGGCCTATCATTTTGGGAATTTGCCCAAGTAAGTAGCTGAGAACATAGCTAAACGAGATGAAATTCACTCTTTCCCGTCTCGAGGGTAAGTAGATGAATTGTTCTCTTAAGGGCTAATTTTGGGTCTTGAACAATGAGATGCATCACCCTCTCATTGGCCAAAGAGGGTTCTAATTATAGTTGGACTATGACAAATTGTTCATTAAAGGGATCAGTTGTACTTGAAGAGTTAGAAATAACTACAACGGTAAAATAGTAATTTTGACCCAGCTGTAGTTATGAACAATTCGTGAAGGGTCGACTTACTATGATTAATTAAATCTATGGACACATAAATATATCTACAGTGTGAAGAGTGTAGCAGTCGGTCTTGAGTGGAGTGACCAACAGTTAATGAATATCAGACAATTAATTAGTTTAATTAATTAGTCTCATATCATTGGAGCTTCTAATCTGTTGGTCCATAAGATCCACTTGCTAGCTCGCTAAGGATTTCACAAGAAATAATATTTTGAGAATAACTTGAATGGTTCAAATTATTATTTGAGGGAATTTATAAGCTATAATGTATAATGTACATTAAAGTATATATTTGATTATAAATATGATTTATAATTAAACTATATAATATGTGAGAATTTAATTATTTGAATAAGATTCAAATCTAATTTATATGAATGAGATTCATTTAAATACTATAGGTTAAAATTTAATATGAATAGGATCATATTAAAACCATAGGTTATAGGAAGAGATATGTATTTAATGTGATTAATATGCATAATATATAGTTAATTAATTATTTGATAATTAATTATATTATTTATTTATAATTATTATTTTATTAAATTAAAATTAAATTAACTCCCCACTAATGGGGAGTTAATGAGTTACATGGGAGCAGAAAGGCCTCTCACTTTCTCTCTGAAATTCTCAATATATACCTCTGTGTTGGCTAGATTTTTCACGTTGTTCTCCTTCCCTCTCAAAATAATATATCCCACAATCAATCCTTGTTTATCCTGGAGTATACCAAGTTCACCAAGTGGTGGTGTTGAATCGGTTTTGCCTTACTTGTTGTTGTACATGAATTCAAGAGAAGTTCTTCAAAGGTATTTACTTCTTTCTATGTACTGCGTATTTTGCATGTTTACTCTACCAAATTGAATATTGAAAAGCGCTTCCGCTCAGAATTCGATTCCTTCAACTTTAACACATAAGGACGGATAAAGCATAAGTGGGAGAAACCTAGGACATGCAGCAACAAAAATACTAAAAGGAAGCAGAAAACAACATCAACAGCAAGAAAATAGTGGCCTTCACCAATATGTCTTACAAACAACACACAACCAACCTATAGCACAAGCAAATAAAAAAGTAGAGACACAAAATGGTCGAGGAGCAAGACCCCCCCTTAATCAACATTGTCATCTTCTGGATTGTCATCTTAGGGGCATAATTCGAGTAAGTATGCTGTTGGGATTCATTGTAGCTCATGCGCGGCAGCATTGTAGTTTGTTAGTCCATTAGGGTGTTAGTGTCTGCCAACACATTGGTGCAATGCCTCATTCCTTCCTCCCTTGTAAGCCTAGTTATTCCAACGTGATCAATGCCTCTCTTCTCCTCTCAAGGCTCTTCATGTTCTGCTATAGGGACTCCAGCTCTAAGGCAAAGGGTTGTTATGGAGCATGGGAAAAATAGCTTCGCAATGGTCTTCCTTGGGTAGCCATATATTTCTTGAGATATGAATTGGCCTACATCTATCCCCATCCCTTCAATAATGGTAGAAATGAGGATAATTCTCTTAGCCAAGACACTAAAGTCATGTGTGGTTGAGAGGATTATATGCTTCACAAAATAGACCTCCTAGGTTGGTTGCTGTCTTTAAGTGAGCTCCTAAGAGGGTTTTGTTGCCTTCCTTGGAAATGCACCATTGAACTTCGTCTATGCCTACTGCTCGCAAAGCAATATTGAGTTGAACCTCATGAATCTCTCGCTAGAGCATTGCATGCTACCCTTGGTAAGTTAGGGAGGTTTTAAATGGCATTCACTACTTCTATGGCCTAGTCAATCACCTTACCTCTTACCACCAGCTGATAACCTTCCTCTACATGAATATTGGCCTAACACTCCCTTGCCAATTCAGGATAGACAGGATCTGGTTTGGCACAGAAGGTGATCCAGTTATGCTGCACCACCATATATGAGATAGCAGCTTGTAGGTCCTATAACGACATGTCAAACCCGATCTCCATTAAACATTTTCTTTCTTTAGTTCCTCATACCTCTCCTGGGCCCCAACAGCTACAAACTTTTCAATATGCTCCACTTCTTCTTGCTCTTGGATTACAAGTTTCTTACCCTTAGACTTCTTACTTTTTGTTTTACCCTTCAATGCTACAGTAGTTTGTTATGGTTCCTCTTCTATTGCAGGTTCTGCTTGCTCAAAATGAACGATCTCCTGCTCTAATGGGGCTTTCCCTTTAGAGGATCTTGTGTGCCTAGCTGTTGGAGGAGGGCTCAAAGGAGGAGAACTTTACTCAACAGCCTTAATCCTTTTGCTCTTAAAAACATTCTTGAGCTTTGGGGCCATGATTTGTCTTGAATGTAGTGAATTGAGGAGGGGTTGGAACAGATAAGGGCTCACACACAATTCTTAGAAATGTTGCAAAGAGGATGATAGAACATACTAGAGGTGAAACATCCTATTTATCGAATGGCAATAGGAGCAAACCTGCTATTTTTGCTCCTTGAATATCGTGTAAATTGGAGCATGAAATTGATAATTGAAAAATGAAATCTTTCTATTTTGAAAAGGAAATCAAATCATAAATTGCACCTTTTTTTTTTCAGCAAATAGAGATTTCCCAAAATACTGAAGCCTAATTTTCGCATGCAGAATGCTTGACTGCCAATTTCCTATGTGGTACAGGTTCCAACGGTTTAAAGAATTGATTCCCCAAATCTGCTTTCAATACTACAACGCTTCTCACAATTTGCATTATCTATTCTTATTTGATTCTCTCCCAGCTTTTTCTGAAATTAATTCTATCCTCCTACACACTAAATCAAGCATTAAAACTTCACCAAAAATAATCTTCTTTTAATACATCCATCACGTGATCCTCTCACTCTATATTGTTATGAATTCATGGCTGCATTTCCATTTTATTTTATTAAGTAAGGGAAATATCTTCTTTTTCTATTTAACACACACTGCAAGAAATCAAACTAAACTCAACAAGAAATTAAGCTAAAACCTTAACTAACTTAACAGAATGAACACTTAAAAAAAATACTAAACAAGACAAAGGAGAGAATTAACTAACTTAACTGTAAACATAAGAAGACTTCTCATCTGTAAACACAACAAATCAATCAATTAGAGGTCCAACAACTCAAATCAATATGTTCAAAAAACACTATCAACAATACCTTCGCAGTAAAATTAAATGACACCATCTATACACACTCTGAAAATCGATGACAATAGTAGTCCTAAGAGGACAAAGCTTGGATTTGTTCGTTTTGGGAATGAGAGCATGCCCACCTTAAAATATCACAATCAACAACAAAGAAAATATTATAATAGAGGTAGTAGTAAATCTAGAGTATGAAGAATGGATCACCATTGTTCAAGTCCTGTTGAGATGACTATTTGGCTCTATGGAATCAAATGTAACATGTGAGGTAGTAAATCAGAAAATATCTTATGGTGTTTGGAAAGCTATAGAGATGAAGATTGGCTCAACAAACTATTGAAACAATGAAGAACTCCTTGAAAATGGTTGACTATTTATCAACAATGAAACAAATCTTAGACAACTTGGACTTTGCTAGAGAACCGGTAATGGAAGGGTATTTAATTTATAACGTTTGAATTGGTTTGGATGCAAAATACCTTCCATCATTTGCATATTGAATGTCCAAGCCTCTCTCTTCGTGCAAGAACTACATGCTGCTCTATTGGCATTTAAAAGTACATTAATCTATCTCAATGTAATTTCACTAATCAATGAATTTGTAAATGTTATAGCCAACTTGGTACTAAAAAGAAGAAATCAAGGTGGAAATGCAAACAATAATACTGGATCTAGAAACAACTACAATCAAAGAGGTGGAAGAAATAATGGAAACAAAGAAGACACTAGAGGAAGAGGAAGATCAAACAATAGTGGACATCACCCAACATGTACCAAATCTTTGGGAAGTTTGTCCATTCAACAGCCCACTGTTAGTTTCAATATGAACCTTATGAGTCGAATTTCTCAGATGAACAAAACAGAAAATCCGTGGGAGTCTATTGCAAGTTCTGAAGTTGTAAATGACTCAAATTGGTATGCTAATATTGAAGCATGCACCCACGTGACTAATGATCAGAATGCTTTTGGGCAAATAATGAATTACAAAATAAAGGAAAAAAATCTCTCACCGTTGGAGATAACTATGAACATCACATTGCCCTTATCAATAATTCTTTCCTAAGCTCTTTTGATAGACAAAGGGTTTTATTAACAGATGTGTTGCATATAAGTTCTATTACAAAGAACTTGATAAGTATTGCTAAGCTTACTAATGATAATGGAGTATTTATGGAGTTTTACCTATTTTGGTGTTGCGAAGAACAAAACCATGGGTCATGTTCTACATTGAGGGAAGCTTTAGAATGGATTGTACTAGTTGGAGTTAGTCAAAATGATCTCAAACAAAATTTCTCATATTCTCTGCATCACTAAAGGCTTAGAGTCTTAAAAAAAATTTGTGTTCCTAGCTATGTTAACTAGAGTCCTAATTTAAAAAGAGTCTATGAAATAAAGCACAATGTTAGTGTCTTTGTTGTGTCTTTGAATTCAAAATTGAAGTTTAGCACAAACGTTTAGGTCATTCTCCAAATATAGTACTTCATTCTGTCTAGAAAAATTGTAACCAAAGCTTCAAAATCAATGAAAATTCTTCAACTTTTTGTGAAACTTGTCAATTTAGGAAAAATCATGTCTTGCCTTTTCAAATTTCATATTCTTGTGCTACAAAACCTTTGGAACTCATACATTCTTACTGTTAAGGATCCGCATCAATAGTGTCAACCCTAGGCTATCACTACTACATATATTTTTTAGACGATTATAGTAGATATACTTGGATTTACACTTTGAAAAGTAAAGAAGAAGCCATAAATGTATTCAAAATTTTCAAAACCATGGTTGAAAACCAAATTGACATTTAAATTAAAACCTGCCAAACGGATTGGGATGGTGAATTCAGGGCTTTCTCTCAAATTCTTAGAGAAAATGGAATAGACTTTAGGCATCCTTACTCTCACATATCTACCCAAAATGGAAGAGCCAAGGAAAAGCATTGTTACATAGTTAAAACTTTCTAATCCTCTTTGCTCAATCATCTATGCTCCTAAAATTCTAGTGGGGATCCTTTCACACGGTTGTATTTCTCATAAATCAGCTTTCTACATAAATTTTAGGAAGAAAAACACCAATAGAACCTTTACAAGAAAGAAACCTAACTATCTATCCCTAAAATTCTTTAGATGTGCATGTTTCCCTTGCCTTCGACCCTACCAACCGCACAAATTTCAATCCCATACCACAAAATTAAATGTGTCCTTATTAGGTCTAGTGATGCTCACAAACGTTATAAATATATGAGTTTCATTGAAAAATCTATCTCTCTCACCATGTCATATTCAGTAAAGGAGATTTTCCTTTTAAGCAAGGTTTTCTAAGTTCCCAATATCTAAACTCTCAACCTAATCTTATTCTAAATTGGTTCCCATTTCTTTCTCAAACTCCTAGTCAAAAACAAATTTCAGAAAGGTACAATTATACCGCAGTCTCTCTTGATGTACAACATGACTTTGACAATCCAATAATCAATACAAATGAAGGTGTGGTTCTCAACAAAGTAGTGGTAACTCCTAACCTAGATACTTTAGTACAAGATCATGAAGTGACCTAAGGTCTATAGAAACTGAAAATTTGCCTAGCTCTAAAAATTCAGTTAGAAGATCTCTAAGGGAATTATTTGAAGCAGAGAAACAAATGCAGAATTAAATAGTGAGTGAAAATCAACCAACGACAACAAACACACACCCAATCGTCACTAGGAGCAAAGATGGGATTTTTAAACCCAAGTACAAGGCTTATAAGCCCAATCTTTACCATAGTCAATATGCCAAGGGTTAAAAGAAACAGAAGCAAAGAATACAAACAATGCTCTCAAATACAGAAATTGGAAAAATACAAAGGAAGAGAAATAGATATACACTACTAATGAAAAACAAGACTTGGAAGCTTGTTCCTCCTTCAACCTAACTTTAATGTGGTTGGAAACTAGTTGGTATTCAAAGCCAAACATAAGAGGATGGAATCTTTCAAAGGTAAATCCACGACTTCTAGTGAAAGGATTTCATCAAGCCCCTGTGATATGAAAATCCTAGCCAAATGGATCTAAGAACCCTTATGGTTATGCAAACCCCTAGATTTCAAATGCTAAAACCCCCAAATCAAGATGATTTCATCCCAAGAAAGAAGATAGAACGGATTTACCTTGATGATCAAGATCAAGAGTAGAGAAAACTTCTTTCCAAACTCAAGATTCGAATCATTCCACAAGTAGTTTGATCAATGCTACTTGAATTATCCTAGCATGCAAATCTAAACACAAGATATGCAAAGAAAGTTTCTCATGGCCATAGGCTCAAAAGACTTAAATTACATTGAAACCTCCTTAAAACCGAGATTGATGTTCAATTTATCCATTCCAAGAGTTTGAAACCATCCAAGAGTTAATGTGACTTCACTTGATAGAATTTGAAGTAGCTTGAAGTCCTAGTTCCATAAATGAAGCTTGATTTGTCTTTAAGGAAGTGTGAGTTGCAACTAAAGTTCATTAAATGCTTCTTGATTCCAATCTTTAGTTCCATAAATGCAACTATACTCCATCTTGAGGTTGCCATAAATGAAGTCAAAGTGCATTCGATGCACTTCATTTTGTTATCTCCTTGGTTCATATCACCCTGGAATGGATTTCTTTGAAAACTTTAGCATGTTGTTAAAACTCCAACTATAAAGATTATACTTACTCTACCCATCACTCATGGGTGGAAAATCAAGCAAGTAGATGTGAACAACACTTTCCTAAGTGGGCAGTTGAAGAAAGGTGTATATATGAGACAATCGAAAGGATTTATTGATGAAACTAACCTCACAACACGTGCAAGCTTGAAAAGGCACTATATAGTTTAAAACAAGCTCCTAGAGCTTGATATGATAAACTAAAATAGACCTTACTCTGTTGGGGAGTCCTAAACTCCAAGCTAGACTCCTAACTATTCTACTTCAAGCACAATGAACATCATATGTTTGTTCTAATCGACGTTGATGATATTATAGTAACAAGAGGACAATGACAAAGTTCTAAACCAAGTCATCCAGTAGCTCAACTCAACATTTTCCCTCAAAGATATAGAGGGAAATTCATTATTTTCTAGAAATTGAACTACAGAAAACCAAAAAGGGCCTACACCTATCTCAAAGTAATTATGTTCCTAATCTACTAAAAAGATTAAATATGGAAAGTTTAAAGAACAGCACCACCACCAAAGACAGAATGTATGAAATTAACAGCAAACAGTGTTGAGGAACTCGAAAATTCAACAGAATACAGGAGTGTTTTAGGAGCTTACAATATCTAACACATACTTGTCTAGATCTTACTTTTGTTGTCAATTGACTAAGTCAGTACTTTCATACCCCATGAACCAGCCACTAGAAAGCAGTCAAATGTGTTTTGACGTATGTTAAAAGAACCCTAGACCAAGGAATAGTAATCAAACTAGGAAAAGAATTGTGTATTACCAGTTTTTTGAATGTCGATTGGGCTTGTAATCCTGACAACTGTCAATATCTACGGGGGCTATTACATCTTCTTGGATCAAACCCTTGTTTCATGGTGGTTGAAGAGACAACCCATTGTCGCACGCTCCTCAGCAGAATTAGAATATTTTTCACTTCCCCAAGTTACTACAAAAAATATTTGGATCTCAAGGTCTCCTCAACGAAATCAAACTTTCCCATCTCCATGACTCTAATTACTTGGTGTGACAGCCAAAGTGCTTCAACCCTTGCCTCCAATCTTGTCTACCATGCAAGAACTGAATATACGTTGTGTAAGAGAAGCTGAAAGTGAAGTACTTACCCTCATCCTCATGAGAACAAATGGCCGATTTTGGACCGAAGCATGGACTAAAAGTTATTTTAAGCCCATAAAATGTAAACTTTGTATTTGCTCCAGACCTAAGGTTTGAGAGGCGATGTTGAAACATGCTCTCCTTCTTGGGCTAAAATTTTATTATTACTTAAGCCCACCTAATTTACGTTTATATCATTTGAGTTATCTTATATATATTCCTTGGGCTTTATTAATAGGAAAATTGTAATGAGTAGTAAAAACCATAAAAATATTTTGCAAATCTAGCCAAGCTTTTTCAAATTTGCAAATCTTGCAAAATTTTTAAATTTGGTTTCCGTATTTATTATTATTCCAATTTTAACCTCAGATGTGTATCAATAGGTATATTTGATATACTATATATTTGGTATATCAATCAATTGATATACTTTATATTTAGTATATCGATTACTGATATACCAAATATAAAGTATACCATGTTTTTAATTGTATTATGATGGATGTTGTTTGTTTAATTATAGTGAATATTATTTTTTATTTTGTTGTATCCTTTTGAAGTGAAGTTGTTTTCATTCAACTTGTTCAATTTCGATGATTTCATTTAGGTTTTATCATGTGGTATATCTTAATTGCATTAATTTTGTCAACTAATGTACCAAATATAAAGTATACCAGTTAATTTGTTTTATTTTCAAAATTTTGATATTATTTTCAATAATATAATAGTTAAATTTAATTTGGTATATCAACTGACAGATCTACTTCATATTATTGACTAATATACCAAATTTAGAGAGAAAAAAAGTATATCAATAACTCGTTAATATAGCAAACATGAGTATATAAATATAGTTAAGGTATAACATTAGTATTTCAATTGCATGTCAATATTAATTCAAAATGCATTACAAGTACATCATTAGTGTATCAATAATCAATCATAATTTGTTCAAAATACAATACAAGTATTACATTAGTGTGTATTAGCAGTTTATCAACACTTATTCAAAATTCATTTAAATATAACATTGGTGTATCTATGATATATTAGTAGTCAGTAAAAATTCAAAATGTAACTAAAATATATCAGTAGTGTATCAGTATATATCAACACTAATTTAATCTGAAATTTCAAGTATATTATTAGTGTGTTGGTAGTTTATCAATACCCATTTGAAATTTAATTAAAATATAACATTAGTGTGTCGATAGAGACTCATTAAAAAATAATTTCAAGTATATAATTAGTGTATCAAAAGTATAACAACATTTATTCTAAATACAATTTCAAGTATAATATTGGTGTATTAGTAGTATATAACTTTAATTAAAAATTCATTTTAAGTATAACATCGGTGTATTATTAGTATATCAGCACTTCTAAACGATACATTTTTTCAAATATATTATCTGCACTCGTTCAAAATTCAATTTCAAGTGTAACATTGATGTATCAATAGTTTATCAATATTCATTTAGATAGTTAATCAATGTGACGAATTGAACCATTATAAGTTAATGATAAATAATCCTCTGAAACAAATTAATAAATAAGAATTCAAATTAAGTCCACAAATATTAATAAATACACGAACACTTATTTTTTTGATAAATTTGTTATATGAGTGGTAAATTTGGTGTATAAATTATATAGTCGTTATATTTTATATTTGGTATATTAGTCCAATGATATACTAAATATCAAGTATATATTAGTTGACTGATATACCAAATATAAAGTATATCAGACTGATATACCAAAAGTATATCATGATATACTACTAATATACATGTTGATATACTAATGTGGGTAAAATTGGAAAAGTAAAAAACAAAAATTAGATTATATGTTTTTTTGCTATATTTGCAAATTTCAAAATAGTATTTCTATTCATGCAACTGGCCCTAATTAATAGCACATTCACGTTGGTCCGTAACCTTTGTTTACATTGTATAAATATTCAATATCAATCTAGAATGAAATGTAGAAAAAAAAATATTTCTTCAGCCACCCTATTTTCTTATGTTTTTTCTATCTTAACTGATTGAGCTATGCTCAGAGTGGCCAAAATATCTATTTTACTACATAAATACTTCAAGAAGCTAGTTCTAAAATTTGTTAAATTACAATTTTAATTCTTAAACATTCAAGTTTGTGTTAAATAGATTCCTAAGCTTTAAGAAGTATCAAATTAATAAATTCCTAAACTTTAAAATAATCTAATAAGTCCTAAAGTTTCAATTTTGTAACTAATTAGTTCTCGATGTTATCAATATTTTAAAAATTAATAGATCTATTAGACATAAAATTTAATTTTGTCTAATAATTTCATGAATTTTAAAAATTATCGATTAAGTCAATGATCGATTAGATACAAAATTGAAAGTTTAAGGATTTATTGGACACAACATTGAAAATTTGGAGACTTATTAGATACTTGATGACCTATAATAGATTCAAAATTAAAAGTTCAAAATCCTCACAAAAATAGGAAGGCTCTAAATATGTTTTCCATTATTTACAAAATATTCACTCTAAATCTCAACAGTTTTCACATTCCGAACTTAAAGGTTGTAAGAGAAAAGAGAGTGGGTGGGTGACGAATTAAATGCTTGTACTGGGACAATCATCCTTCCACCTAAGCCCTCAAATAAGAACTAAGAAGCAAGAAAATAGGGCCCATTTAATAACGTTCTTATTTTCCGTTTTAAAACTAGAAATAAAAATGTGCTTGACAATTACTTCTTGTTTTTTAATTGAAATAAAATTTAGTACATATAATATAATAAAATATATAATATACATCACCATAAATATAAAACCATTATAAAAAGTTTATAGGTATTTTTTACAATTTCAGTTCCAAAGAAAAATAATAAAAACATAATAATATATAATAATTTTTTCTATAAATGTTGTTCAAATTTGATATGTAATGTCATCTATCACTCGAGACAATTGACCTTAAATGGTTTTGGCTTACATAAGTTAATTTAATTATACTAATTTCTAAATTATATGGCAAACTTGTCGACGATCATTAATATATTGCATGATAGGCTAATCATATATATTTTTGTGTGTTGACTTGGTAATAAGACATTTGTTTAAGGACAAACAATCAAGCATATCTATATTTCATTAATATAGTTATAATCTTTATTTTTCATTTTTTTTTCTTTTAAAAATGCATGCGCTTCTCATTAACCAATCATGCACACTAATAAAATTAAAAAAAAAAAGAAAAATTTTTTTATTTTAAAATTAATGGTTAATATGAAATATCTTGCTAATTTATTTATTTAATAATAAAAAAATAAAACATACCAAAATT
>JAOANK020289276.1:0-28064 GCA_026257165.2 Telfairia occidentalis
CATCTTGTCAATATACGATGCTTGAGACAAAGCTAGCGTCTTGTTCTTACGATTCCTGATTATTTGAATCCCTAGAATAACGTAGACTAGCATGATCCACTCGTAGGAGATTGATGAGTTATGGGTAGTTAGCAGTATGCAGTTCTTCAGAAAGTACAACTAGGAAGTGGCCTGAGGCACCATTATTGAAGGTAAAAGAGAATGTACACTAAACTTGGAGATCTCCCATTCAGCTGATTCAGTACCCATAGTTGGTAATACAACATCTAAGTCTTTAGAATTTGGAGCAACACGTAGGTGATTGCCTTTTGGATTCTTTGATGGATAAAAACCATAAAAAATTTTAATCACTTCAGAAGATAATTTAATTATTTTACCTCGAACTAACGCGAAGGCTTGCCCCTAAGAAGTGATGTTGGCATAAAACTCTAACACCAACTGGGAGGATCCATATTGTGGTTTCCCACAAAACTGTTCCCAATTGTTGATCCGAATGATCTCACAAATGTAGACAGGTATTTTGAAGAGGCTAGTAGGATTCGTTTTTCAGCTAAGAACCCTTTTGTCTTTGGCCTTTTAGCCCTCTTTTCAACCACATGATTGACATATGAGCTAAAATGTGGTGGGATTGTCTTCTCCACTTGTTTTTCCTTCACTTTGCTGCTATGTTTGTCCTTTATGCTTTTCTACTCTAATCTCGATTTCACTCTTTTCTTTCTCAAAGCGGCTAGTGGTACTTTAGCTTCTGATGATGGTGTAGAAGACGTGGTAGCTTCGCTGCGC
The DNA here is from genome assembly GCA_026257165.2 of Telfairia occidentalis. Taxonomy (NCBI): domain Eukaryota; kingdom Viridiplantae; phylum Streptophyta; class Magnoliopsida; order Cucurbitales; family Cucurbitaceae; genus Telfairia; species Telfairia occidentalis. Next base: position 784 of record JAOANK020289276.1, read on the forward strand.
TTCTTTTTACTTTTCTTCTTTTTCTTTTTCTTCTTCGGCTCATCAGTATCTAACTTGTGGGCGTCACGTCGTATTTCAGATTAAGGTTCAGGTTGATGTTTTGATTCCTGTACAGGTTCATCAACAGGCTCTTCATGTCAATCATGAATGTCGTTCTGCTCATGAGCGGATTGACTAGTTTCTTCTACGTCTTAATCCAAATTTAGTTCCACAGTGTCACCTTCATTACGCGGTGGTACCTCCTCCCATATAACTTCTTCGTTGAAATGTTCAGTTTCTAAGTTCGCAGTATGCACCTCAGGTGGTGCTATTGGAACGCTCTCTCGTGTGACAGGTGGTGCCTTAGGTGGAATAACTGAAGGTGAAGAGGGAAGGGTACTAACCTGTGGAGTTGCACTCTCATTGGTGATACTTTCATTCGTTGGTTTGGGCGACTTGTTGACACCTTATTTCAAGCGCCTCCTTTTCGATTGGCCATCATTTTCTTGCTCCTTCCAAAAAATTTTTGCATACGGACCTTGGTCTCATGGAACAGTTTGTTTCTTTATCTTCTCTTTTTCAGTTAGTGGTGTTGGCATTGCGGCGGTGGTTTGGCTGTATGCTCTGGCGGATCATCAATAGGGTACACATCTTTCAGTAGCGTGGGGTCCGCCTTTGTCAACTGGCATTCCACTATGGTTGGGATAGAAGCCCTTTTGTCTTCTGATGTAGAGGATTCCAAAAGCACTGGCTGGGAAGCGCTGGTTGCTTTGTATCTTCTTGCTGTTTGGTTGATTTTTCGACCACCCTCTCCTCCTGTAGACACCATTTTTTAGATTCTGGGGGCGCTGCGATTTTTGCGAACACAGAGAAAAATGAAGCTAGAGCGAAAGAGAAAATGCAATTGAGTAGTGAAAGAAAATGGGTTGCTACAACGCTGGCAACGGTAATATTTTTCGAAAAAGAAATAGGCTTTTCATTTTTACATTTTCTTCATTTTTTTAATTCAAAATTAACTTTTTACCTTTGCATCACCGGCAGCGTATTTGCGACGTTGCCATAACCCACTTGGCAGCACTGGCCTATGGAGGGTCATATTTCTCTACATGCGAACCTTCTACACTTAGTGCTCTGACACCTCCAATTATGCTCATTTGTGTATCACATATGTCCTATTTTCCTGCTTATTGACAAACTCAAATAAACCAAATAAAACATTAAATTGAAATAAACTAGAAGAAAAATAAATTAAGGCTTTTGGCCAGAAAATGCTTTCTGTTTAATCTAAGGCAGCCTGGAATTTCCTTGTTTCATTACTCCTCAAAGTTGATGGTGGTTCTTTCATGAAGAAAATCTCCACCATAATATGGTTTTATTGTCTTCCCATTCACCTTAAATTCTTGATTTGTCTCCTCATCAAACAATAATATTGTACCGTTTGGAAATAACTGCTTAATTATAAAGGAACCTGACCATCTGGATTTCAATTTTTTTGGGAAGAGCTTTAGCCTGGAGTTAAATAATAAAACAGCTTGTCCTTCTACGAAGTGATGTGGGTGCAATCTCTTGTCATGCCTTTTTTTGTTTTCTCCTGATAAGTCCTTACATTGTCATAGTAGTCTAGACTAAGTTCCTCCAACTCGTGAAGTTGAAGCAATCTTGTTTCACCAGTTGCACTCATATGTAAATTTAATTTCTTTAAAGCCCACAATGTTTTGTGTTCCAATTCTACTGGAAGATGACATGTTTTGCCGAATGCTAACTTATAAGGTGACAGTTGAAGAGGCATCTTAAAAGGTGTTCGATACGACCACAAAGCCTCATCTAAAATTATCTTACTGACTAGGTAATTTACAATATCTGCATACCAAGGTGGCTCTTCTTTCCTCGTTGCTAGAATAGTTTCATCCAGAAACTACTCTTCCACTTGGCATAATGTGTCTTTCCCATCATCCTCATTTATTTTGGATAGGTGGTTTGTGACCTGATTTTCAACACCCTTCCGATGTACTACTTCCAAATCAAATTATTGTACGAGAAATATTCATGCATCAAGTGTGACTTTGCGTCCCTCTTTATCATTAAATGCCTTATTGCTGCATGATCTGTATGCACAAAGACTTTTGTGCCTCAATTAGTGTTCTATTGGCATAATATATCAGATGAATTATCTTTTCAAGCTTTTGGCCAAATACTGCACCATTGGCCCAATCACTACATCACACATTAATTCAAAGGGTTTTGCCAATCTAGACCAATGATAATTGGTGCTATGATTAGCTTATGCTTTAGCATTTTGAACGCGTTATGATATTCAGGAGTGAATTCATATTTCCTATTTTGCTTTAGCAACATGCACAGTAGTTTGGTTATTTTCAAGAAATCTTTAATAAATTGTCCATAAAATCCAACGTGTCGTAAGAAACTGCGAACTTGTTTAACTGAAGATGGGGTAGTTAGCTTATCGATGATGTCCACCTTACCAAGATCTACCTCTATGCCTACTTTAGAGATCTTATGTCCTAGTACAATTCCATCTTGTACCATGAAATGACATTTTTCCCGATTGAGCACCAAATTATTCTGCTCGCATCTCGTTAACACTTTTTCTAAATTAGCTAGGTATTTCTGAAATTATTTACAAAAAATAGAGAAATCTTCCATAAATACCTAAATATGAAAAGATTGCCATCATGCATCAGTGGAATGTTGTTGGCACATTACATAGTTCAAAGGACATTCTTCTCAAAGCAAACGTACCATAAGGACATGTAAATGTTATCTTCTCTTGATCTTCGGGGCTATTGCAATCTGATTGTATCCCGAATATCCATCTAGAAAACAATAATATTTCTACCCTACCAAATGATCTTACATTTGGTCAATAAAAGGAAGTAGGGAATGATCTTTCCTTGTTACCTTGTTGAGCTTTCAATAATCTATACATGCTCGCCATCCTGATACCATTCTCGTTGGGATAATTTCATCCTTATCATTCGTGATGACTGTGATTCTTGCTTTCTTTGGAATGCATTGGACTGGGCTAATCCAAGTGCTATCAACTATCAGATGAATAGTCCCTACACGCAACCATTTGATAATTTATTTCTTTACCATCTCTTTCATAATGGGGTTTAGGTGACATTGTGCGTCCATACATTTCTTCTCATCATCTTCTGAATGTATCATGTGCATACATGTTGTAGGACTATCCTTGGAATATCAGCTAAAGTCTATCCAATAGCTCGATGATGTTTTCTCAGTACCTACACTAAAGACAATTCATAATCAGTGCATAATTCTAATTCTGATGAGATAATGGCACGAACCTTGCTATCATTATTCAGATAACCATATTTGAGTGTGGAAGGTAAGGGTTTCTTCTCAACTGTTGGGGCTTCGTCAAATAATGATTTCATCAGGTGACTCTTCCTTTCGAACAGATCCAATGCTTCTGTCATACTAACGTTATTTTATTTTTCACCTGATGCTGTCTCAAAGATATTGCATAATTGGGCCATCTCTATTCTTGCTCAATTCTCACTCTCATCCTCTGCTTCTTCATCCTGAATTAAACTCATGTGCACAAAGTCATCCTCATCTTGCAATAGGGAACACTCCTCCAGATCATCTAGATACGTAAGAGCTTGGAACATATTGAAGGTTACTTTCTGATCATTAACCCTCATTATTAAAATTCCATTTTGCTCATCAATTAATGTTATTCAAGTTGTTAGAAATGTTCTTCCTAAGATAATAGGAACCTGTCGATCTGCCTCATTGTCCAAGATGATGAAGTCAGCTAGAAAAATAAAACTGTCTACTTTGACTAAAACTTCTTCAATCTTTTCCTAAGGATGCGCTATGGAGCAGTCAGCATGCTGGAGCGTTACAATTGTGGGTCTTGCTTTGCCGATTCCTAACTATTTAAAAATAGATAGGGGCATCAAATTAATACTTGCTTCTAAATCACATAATGCTTTTCCTACATACTGATCTCCAATAGAGCATGAGATTGTGAAACTCCTAGGGTCCTTCATTTTCTTAGGTATCTTGGTTGATAGAATGGTGTTGCACTCATTCGTTAAGGCTACTATCTTAAATTCTTCTAGCCTTCTTTTCTTAGTCGAAATATCCTATAAGAACTTAACATAACTTGGCATCTATTCTAAGGCTTCCACTAATGGGATATTGATATGCAATTGTTTTAATACATCCAAGAATTTTATGAATTGCACTTCATTATTGTTCTTCCTTAATCGCTGTGGAAAAGCTGGCAATGAATAACTTTAGGTAGCTCTTCCACTTCCATTTGTTTTCTTTCTGTAGCATCGACATCACTTTTTCCTCTTGTGTTCTAGACTACCTCTTTCTACTTGTCTATGACTTTTTCTTTTGGAATAATAGTACACTCTTCCTCATTTAGCATCAATTTTTCACTTTCCTGCACCAATTCTTTTCCACTTCTTAAGGTGATAGCCTTGCATTTTCTTTTCCATTGTTCTTTGGTAATTCAGTTGTGCTTGGTAGTGTACCAACTGTTTACTGTGGATTTCAGTTGCTAGTTATCCAACTTGTACTTCTAAATTCTTTAACGTTGTTGCTTAGCTCTGCATTAGATAATCATTCCTCATGATATACTCTTTCATGAAACTCTCCAAATTATTTGGTTGTTGATTCTGCTGCATTGGATGCACTCTGTTCATTGCTATATTCTTTTGCATTGTTGGAGCCATAAATCCTGGTGGAAATTATTGTCGCAGTGATGGCGCATTGCTACTACTTGCATGTTGTTGGCCACTTCAAGAGAAATTTGGGTGTTGCCTCCATCTTGGATTATATGTATTTTAGAATGGATTATTGTGTCCTTGGTTACTCTATCCAACATAGTTCATTGATGCTGGATTTGATGGGCAGTGATAACACACAAAATGTGCTATCCTTAGGCTTAGTTTTAGCTAGTTTTGTGATGTAATTTTAGAGCTGTCACGTGTTTATTTGTTAATTTGTAGATACCGAGCATATTTTGAGGAAAATATGAATTTGAGGTTGTTCGGGTCAAAAAATGAGCCTAAGAAGAGCAACATTGGTCAAGGAACAAAGAACTGAGGCCAAAACATTGGCTGACCCGAGGGAATAACAAGCTAGATTCAAGAGCGTTGAGATGCTGCTCAACGGCGTCTCAACGCCGAAGAACACATGAAGAACATGGCGGCGCACCTCGCGTATCAAGCATTGAGATGCCGCTCAATGCTGCACATGCACGGCAACATCTTGACGCTACTTCTCGGCTAGCAAGAAGGGCGCGCAGTTACAAGTAGTGTTGAGATGCTTCAAGAAGCATCTCAATGCTACTTCAAAGGAGTGGAGGCAGCTAGGGAGCCCACGAATGCATGTGCATATGCAGCATTGAGCGGCATCTCAACACTGCGTGCTTGATGAGCGAGGCGCGCGTGCACGCCATGTTCTTCATGTGTTATTTAGTGTTGAGATGCCGTTGAGCAGTGTCTCAACGCTATTGAATCTAGCTTGTTGCTCCCTTGGGTTAGCTTATGTTTTGTCCTCGATTCTTCGTACCTTAACCAATTTTGCTCTTCTTAGGCTCGTTTTTCAACCCAAACAGTCCCGAATTCATATTTTTCTCAAAATATGCTTGATACCTGCAAATAAACTCGTGAAAGCTTTGAAATTACATCACAAAACTAGCTAAAACTAAGCCTAAGAATAGCACATATTATGTGCTATCAGGCAGCTCTCAAAGAGGTGTGCTTCTCCACAATAAACATGACTAACCTCTACAGAGTCTTGTACTGCCTTAATGGGCTGAGCTGCAGTAGTGTTCATGGCTTTTAACATGTTGGCCATTGATGCCACTTGCGCACTCAGTGCTATGAGATGATCCATCTCTATCTTTCCTTTCATGCTTTTCCTTTGATTGTTCTCCCTCTTATTAGTCCACTGCGAGTTGTTGTTGAAAATCATTTCCAAAATGTTGAATGCTCTGTTGTAAGTTTTCTGTAATAAACCTTCATTACCTGAGGCATCAAGAAGTAATCGGGAATTAGGCATTAATCCATTGTAGAAATATTCAATATGTAAACAGTTGGGTAGATTGTGGTGATGACAATTCTTCAACAATGTCTTATAACGTTCAATGCTTCATTTAATGGAGTCATTTTATAACTGATGAAATGTCACAATATCTCCACGAAGTACTGCTTTTTTGGTTGGAGGAAAATACTTCAGCAAAAATTTGGGTGGCAAAGAATTACTGGATTTGGGTGGCAAAGAATTTAACCAAACTTTTGTTATGTCTCTTAAAGAGTAAGGGAACAACGTCAATCTCAACATCTCTTCCGTTATAATTGAAATTCTAAAAGAATTGTATAGGGCAATAAATGATTGTAAATGCAAATGGAGATTATCCAACTTAGTTCCTCCAAATTGTCCATTCTTTTGCAACATCTGAAACATGACTAGTTTAAGCTCGAATACTGGAGCACCATTCAGCCCAGTTATTATGACTGAGTTAAAATCATTGAACACTAGAGTTGCATACTCTCTGATTACTTTGTCACAGTCGTTCGCCAATAGCCCTGGGTTGTGTTGATCTATCTATTGTTGTTGTACTATTCTTTGTCCATCTCTTGCAACTTGTACAGGATTTCGTGGATAATTTATTGGCTAGTCCAAAATCGGAGAGTCTTGATTTTCCATGAAATCTTGAGCTGTGGCTAATCCTTGTGCTTGACTATTTGTCGTTCTTCTCTGAAGTAATGTTTTCTCTATCTCTGGATTGAATACAAATGATGCACCGAACTCTAATGTACAAGCAAAAGATTTCAATCAAACTAATGAGAGATAAAGATTTAACAACCTTGAAAATATTCTCGAGGGAAAAATAATGACAAATAAAGCCAAACTTAATCAAAATTAACTAAGTACCCGACAACAACACCCAAAACTTGTTTTCTTCTTAGTATTGCTGAGACTATGATACTAAAACGCGTAATATTGCTAAGATTGAAGACAAATCATTCTCAAGTATAAGCAATCGTACAAGTATTACTGGAATATTCTAGAATATCGATCCTTAGGGATTTAGACTTCTTTAGACTCTATGTACTTATGCTTTACAACAATTTCATGCGAGAACTGAGCTACTATCATACAGTGCTGCTATAAGAAAAGAGAGAGGGAATAAATAAAATCGATTGTTTTAAGGGTTTTAATTTAGCGATAACAAAATAGAAATGTCAACCATCGATGATAACAAAGGGTAGCTAATTACATTTTGTCATGTAAAATGTTACTATGTTGTAGCTTCTTCTGCATGTGAAAAGTTTTCACTACAAACAGAATGACTATGTATAGACGTTTTGTCAAGTAGTTTATAACTACTATTAAGTTCGTTTCATGTCTAAACTAACACTCAATAAACTTCAAGAGCATATTTCATTTAGTTCTATAGCCTCCACACTAAGTTTAATGCATTTAAGAGAGATGATTAAATCTCTTTTCTACTATATCCTTTGTTCGAAATCGACTAATCTTCTATCTGTCAACAAGAAGACTATCTAGCGATGAACTTCCAGTGGCCAACTAAAATGAACACAATCAACAAAAAGGCAAATTAAAGGAATAGTAGGAATTCATTTCATTCACTAGATGAAACGTCAGCAAAGCTTAACAACATATGACTGTTATTAACTACCCAAATGGATTTTAGCTTCTCAACATAATATAAAGACAAAGAAATAATTGCATCTGTAAATTAATATAGCTAAAATATAACAGTAAAATTACTCAAACTCAATAAATAAGCTATGAAATCAAAGGGTAAGAGGCATTGAAGAGAGTAAGTAGTTGGGTTCTCCTCGGGTGGTTGAGATTTCTCTGTCGAGAGAATCCTTCCTTTCTCCTTCTTGGGTTCCTTCTTTTTTGGTTGCTTTATCTAGGGATGCGTGTCTCTTCCCTTAAATAACAAATGCACAATGACTCGTAACTCCCTTCTGGAGTCCCACATGTAAGAAGAGGGTGAATCGTGCCTTTCTGGAGCGTCGCACGCACCACATAAAGCTTGTCATCCATACACTAGAGAATTCTGGAGAATATTTTGTTTGTCGTAATGTTGTAGCATTATGTAAGAGAAGATTCTACTTCATTGTGTCGTTTTTTGAACTTTCTTCAGTTTCTGCAAATTGTCAAAAATCCAACCCATAATTCAGTATTGCGCATACCCATCCGACAACAGATATTACAAAAAGGCAAGTTAATAGATATAGAAAATTCAGGGCTAACATATGCTCTTCTTACACAAATATAACCATACATTTCCAATAGAGACTTATTTTGAAGCTATGATAACCCTCGTATGGAGAGTTATCATAAAGGAGCTTCTCGTTGGACGAATGAGGATCTATCCTAAAAATGTTCGAGCATGGAGTTAGCTTACCTTTACACCAGTACACCTAGTAATCTCTAGCTTGGGTGAACGTTGCTCCAGCCAAGCTGACCTCTAATGAGTGGCAAACTTTACTTGGTTGTCACATGTTGTGGCAGCAGTACGGTGGTGGGCTGCTCGATGTTAGGAAGCCATTAGGGTTCTTTGTTTGAAAAAGCACCCTAGCACCAAGGGTTATTACTACGTTGCCAAGAGACCTGCCATAAGGGTTGAGGTGTCAGACCCTCCTTAATAAAGAACTAGCAGGAGCAGTGGTTCTTTGTTTTAGGTTAATGGCTCACGCTTAACGCTGATGGTGAGTCACTCTGCGAGGTCCCAATTGAGTTTAGGGTGTCTGGTAAGCAATTTTGCTCGCGCTCGATCTGTGTCTAACTTTAGACGTACTTATTGACACATCTGTCTTTCTATGTAGATCTTCTAAAGTTCCACAAAGCGGTCTCGAAAACTTCGTGTGTCATGGTGGACGTCGTCGCTTGATTACGAAGTCAACCTGCCACAATTACTAACTCTTCAGCAAAGGTAATTTGCTCGAGTACAAGCTTTTTCTCCCCGCAAATGAAGGTACTCCCTGTTTTCTTTTTTTTTTATTACCTCAAACTAATGCCCAAAGTTTCATCTTACAAATTTCCCTTTTGTCGACAGAAATGTCTAACACTTTCATGTGTCGCCTTCGCTGACCAAACAAGCATTCTCAAACCGATGAGGCGGATTTGTCTAATCGTCACGCAATGATCGAAGTCCCTTTGCCACCTCTAAATGTTGCAAAGTGCCACCCGAAGTGGCCCCTGCCTGCTTAGCCAAGACGACTGGGCAAGAAGGCTGGACGAGCCCTTTCCGCAGTGAGTGGAGATGTCTGTTGAGCTCCAGCTCCGACGGTCAGAGATGGAGCCACATCTCGAGATCCTCTTAGGATCTCTTTGTCATCAAACTCGGAGGAGCCTCCGAGTCGAGGTTAAGTGAAGGCAGCCATTAAGTTTGGTGTCCCTCTAGTAAGATGACTTATAAACACTAAGATGCAGACTTTAGCTAAAGCGGCCATGCAGTCCTTCCTCAACTGGGCCTTGATTCAGGATGAGTAGGACTAGAGTATGGTGGACGAGGTCATGGTAATGGAGATTCGCGAGCTCGCCAAGGTAAGCCTAACCTCAATCCCTCTTGTAATGCCTTTTTTCTTGTTCTAACTATTTTTTGCTATAAGGGCTCATTACTATTTGCCTAGGAGTCATCATCTTCCAGTCTAAGCTTCGAGAGTGGACGCATCAGAGTACGAGTGATGGGGCTTGGCTGCACGTGGCAGAGGAAAAGCACAAAATAGCCGAAAAGGCCATAAAGCGATCTGAGGAAGCCTCACAGAATGCAAAGGTTGGCTTTTAGACTTGCCTTGTTGTGGCGACGAAGGAGGTCAAGGGGCTAAAAAAGGAGGTCGAGTAGTTGACATTGGAGCTTCGCGCTCAACTGCCGAGGAGCAGGAGTGCGACCTAAAGGTTGCCAAGACACAGGGAACACCTTTACAAGGAGAATTGAAAACCTTGAACTGACTTTGGTAGACCTTTTTTTTTGGACCACGATGTTCGAGGGGCACCTGGGCACTTTGACGATGTAGAAGACCAGGGCAAAGGCAGGGCTCAGCCTTATCCTAGAGAAGTTCACAGAGCAGTTTTCTATTATCAACCAACAAGTAGTCAAAGACGCCTTCTATGCTTAGTGGGAGCACCCTGCCAAAGAGAAAGATGGCGAGAGTGAGGCTGAGGCTGACATGGACGTGACCACTGCAGTGGAGGCAGACATGGTCATCAATGCTGTGTTTGGAACTAAAGGGTCGCTGCAACCCCACCAAACGTCGCCCTGCCATGATCCTTGTGGAAATCACCTCCGTTGAGGTGGATGATGCATTGGACCCCATCGATGACATCCTAACTTAGGCATGGGCCAGGCTAGCTTAGGATCTCCTCCCCTTTATTTTGGAAAAAACGATGTTGTTATTATTTTTCGTTTGTCTTGTACCTCAAACTACTTTCAATGAAATAACAATTCGCCCTTCATATGTTTGAGCACTTGTTATTACTTCTCCTTGCTTTGTTTTCATATTTTTCCTCGCCAAATGTGCACTTCACTTTACTCACTTTAGTCGATCGTCGGTTCACCATATGAGCATCAAATTTCTTGAATCTACACCTCACTTCGGCTCCCACGGCGGACTCCGAAATATGGAGAAGGCTCTAAACTAACACCTTCAATCGAAGTCCGAGGTGGTTCCTTTGATTTTCGCAGCTCTAGTTCTTGATGCATTGATGCTTTTCAAGGGGAGTTGTGGCCTATTTAAGGGGCCACTAGCGTTCGTTTTCTTCATCAAACTCGAACTTATTTCTTCTTTTCAGATGTCTAAATCTAAGAGTAGAGATGAGGGTAGTGTTCGGACTTTGCTTCAGTATGAGCAAGAGTGCCACCTCAGGTAGATCTTTTATTGCATGGAGGTTGCTATGGCTGAGAACGATGTCGTGCAATCAATGTAATGCCTCACATAGACTAGAAGAAAGTCGCGTACCAGTGTCATGTTGCTACCCATAAGGTGGTTTAGGCTCGATTATTCAAAGAGCTTCAATTTGCTGACTACTTTTACTTTGAACTTAGTCTCTAACTTTATATGACCGAGGTTAAGCTCGAGATCACTTGTGAAAAAAAGTCTCTACTTAACTGATGAAGGTGGAGGGCTCGAGGGCCGTGATGACGCTTAACGCTAGCAAAGTTTGAGCAACATCTACTGAAGTGAGGGAGAGGGCTGCTAGAACAGTGAGGTAGGAGTAGTAGAGGTTGAGCCAAAGAAAAGCTCATCCTACTCCATATCCGACTTGCTAGTTGGAGGGCAGCCCGCCACTGTGGTGGCAGAAGCATGGAGAGGGTCTATCTATAAGTTGAATACTGGTTTGTCAGCTGAAGGTAAAGCCCATCATGACGAGGGGAAAAATTAGGGGTAGGCAGAGGAAAAGGAGATAGATGAAGATGCACTTGTCTCGCGCTCATTCTTCTAACGTCTTCCATTCATCTTCCTTTGTTTTCTTGTTGCCCTCTATAATCTTCTCATCGTCATTATGTTTCAATCTAGCGTCAAGCTTGTGGTTATTGTAGTTCGTCTTGTAGAGGATACTAGTGGTGTATTTGAATTGTGAATAAAATAAAATCTATTTTAGTTTCATCAATTGTCTCTTTCTTCCTCTGTCGAACTAAGATGGAATAACGAACTAACGAACTTAACTTTGGTGAGATTGTCCAGTTGCTAGGAACTTGGGCTTAAAAATGATAAAACCTTCTCAAATTGTAAATAACACTTAAGTAAAAAGGGTTAAGAATGGTAGGGCCCTTGTATGAGAGGACTTCAGTTAAGACCAAGGTTTGACTTAGATTCGTGCGTTTTATTCAATTTAGAAAAATGACGAGGGGGCATGCTCCCATTATAGAGGGGTTTTCGAGTACATTTGGGGCATACTTGCAGGGAAATAAAGTTTCTAGTACTCTATGTTTCACAGATGAGGTATGACCACCCATTCAAATTAGCCAGCACATAGAGTTGGGTCGTCAGACCTCTTTCACCTCGTAGAGGCCCTTCTAGAAGTCTTCTAAATCGCCTATTTTATGGAAGATGCGGCGTAGAATGAGGTCACCTACTTGGAATCGTTTGATCTTAACCTCGGCATTGTAGTACTCATCACACGTCGTTTGTATTCTTTCCAGCAGAGCTGCATGAAGACCCGAGTTCATCAAGAAGGCAAAGTGGCACGTGCAAGTGTTGGTCGTTTGACTACTCATCAAATGATTCTACCCGAAAAAAGTAGTGGATCCAACCTCGACAAGAGCTACTGCCATAGACTTGAATGCGAGGGAGAAAGGCTTCTCATTCGTCGAAGTGCGTGAAGTAATTTTATGCGGCCACAAGACAGTTAGTAGCTCATCGCCCATCCACTTTTGAGGGCTTTGAGGTAGGTTTTCAATCCCCTCTGGATGATCTTATTAACAGCCCTAACTCGATTGCTAACCTGCGGTGAGTCAGGGGCGACGTGAAATGTTTAATGTCGATGTTTTTGCAAAAAGTCTTGAACTTGGCATTGCCGAACTATCACCAGTTGTTTGAGATCAAGGTGTATGGGATGCCGAACCAGAAGACAATATTTTGCCACACGAAGTTGGTGATCTGCTACCCGATAATTATGGATAAAGGTTCGACCTCAGCCTACTTTGTGGAGTACTACACCACCACCACGACAAACTTGGTATGCCCTTTTCCCGGTCGATAGGGGTCCGATGAGGTCAATCACCCTGTTAGATTACCTTAAGCTATCGAAGTATGAGGTAACAACTATGCACAAAGTATATGCAATCATACAAGTAATAAAGAGGAAGTATCCCAAGATATCGTCTCCACAGAGATTCTTTAATGTCTCGACCAAACTTTACTTTCTATTGCTCGACAGAAAAAAAAAGGGTTGGAAGAATAATATTGATTTTAATCAGTAATCAAATAAAGAATTGAAGACGTAATACAGTAAAAATGTGATAGTGTGAGAGCATACACCATAAACAAGAGATATTTGAAGAAGAAAGGTGGTTTTAGCTGTTTGAATCCCTTTACTTCGAATGCGATGACTTTGCTACAACATTTTCTGAAATAGAATTAATTTCTTGCAAATCTAGGAATGACTCACGAGAAACACTTTTGAGTTCTATGAGTTATTAAGCTACAGTCTTATGCCTAAGCTCATATTAACTATAATCATGTTTAGCACCTACCCATGTGATTTTACAGCCAAATACACTATACCTATTGCTATTCGACACAATTAATAGGCTAATCATTACTGCATCATTCTAATGTTTTTGATGAAATCCAACCCTTCTAGTATTGAGCCTAACTAAAATACATAATTGGTGGCCAGTTGGACTAAGTATTATGAAAAATAAAGCAACTAGAATAAGCTGAAAGAAATAATTCTCTTTAAGAAAATACCTAAACAAATCACAACATTAAAGTAAGGTTCACCTCACAGTTAAACCACAAAGAAAATTAGTTCCTACTCATGTTTATAGTCATGCTAACAAAGTATGAAGCATTCATACTAAATAGGAATTAAGTAAAAGAAACTTAGGTGAAGAAATGGAGTTGTAGATGAGCCTTTCAGCTACTCCAATGACATTTTCTACTTTCAAAACTGCTGCTCCTTAGTTTCTTTCCTGCAATAGAGCCTTCTTTCTCTTTTACGGAATGAGCTTTTCCTTTCCTTCTCCCCGAAATCATATATTACGGCTGTCCCAAACTTCAATGCCTCAAAATAAGGGTTTCCTCCAAGATGATGCCACACATCTCTGATAGGTTAAATTTTTTGGTGCATCACATTCTGCAGGCCAGCTCATTAAATGACATCCTAACGCACATGGTTTTCTTCTATCGCTATGCTACTACAATGCTAAAGGATTTCTATAGCATAACTTGTAAAATGGCCAAGATAACATATTTGAGCTTTCTAATTATCCTATATATTAAATAATAAAAATCATCATTCTAACTACAAATTTCATGCTAAAACGCCTATATTAATTCTCATGTGACATGTCATCATTAAATTATTAATGAATAATATTACCAGGCAAATTTACTATTACACAAGAGCTAGAACACTTCAAATGGACCAATAATGAGCATATATTCGAGCTATATAACCTTCTTTTGGAGAGTTATCACCCTCACTGAGAAAACGGCCAAGGTTCCATCAGCGGTGCCATGGGCTCTCGCAGCTATTTGAGTTGGGCCGAAATGCACTGGCAACATTCACATCGTCGGTCGAAGTCCTTGGGGTCGGCCTCTTGTGTGGGCCAATAGGACCATTGTCTTATTAATTTCACTCTTGAGGATCGTGCTCCAGAATGGTAGCCATAGATACCCTTATGCACCTCTCAGAGGACGTATACCCTCGCTTGTACATGACGTGGTCCAAGATAATCTAGTAGGTGGCTCTGACATTCTTTAGCCAAAACGGATGGCCTTGTAACAATACAAGTCAATCTGTCATAAAAGTGGTGTGTTCTCAACTGGGCTCGTACATAAAATAAGGTGCCCAAGTAATTACTAGTCCTAATTTTAGCCTTAATTAAAGGGATATAAAAATTTGTTAACATGCAAGAACTAATTATTAAAAAAAAAATAGTGCAAAATAAAAATTAACTTTAAAAAAGAATTATGTTACCACATTAATTTAAATTGTTGAAATCAAATGATTTTATATTAATTTTTTTAACAAGAGTGAATTTGGTAATTTTTTTGAAGTAGATGTTTTCCATAACTCGGCTTTTAAGACTCACTTCCCTAAGATTGTTACTAGCGTGCATGCTTTAAAACAAAAAAGGCTCATAAAAGAATTAGAAAAATAGGCCTTAGCCATAATTGACTGAAACAGAAACTCAAAAATCCAATTTAAAAATAGTTGTTGGGATCCCAATTTAAAACCTCAAACAATATAGGAAACTCAAGAAACATGAATAGTCTCAAATTACCTAAAACTTCTGAAGCTTACTCAAACGTAAAGAAAATAAGGAAAACAACCAAACGTGCGGAAGCTTAAAAACATGACTATGGCCACCCTGCAACCGTCTCTCATCCACCACCCTGGACGCCCTACCATTACTTAAAAAAGAATGTTAAAAGAAACAATGAGTATAATAATACCCAATAAGCAATCCCAACCCTTGGGGTCAAATATGCAAATATAAACACTCATGCAACATCATGTGGAACCTACTCTTTTATCCTTGCATAAACTTTCATAACTTACCATATAGGATCCTCTTCAACACCTTCCCTTTTTGGTGACAATGATCTTGACCCCATCCTTCAGCCTCTCATTGAGGTATGTGGGGGGGCTTTCTAAGAACCCCTACTATAACATATGGTACAGGTACCAAATCAGCATTGCCAAGTTTCCACCCACACCAACCACACTTTTATAGAAGATGGTAGTCATCACCACATGCAACATGAACACACAATCCATCCATGCATAGGTCTCAAATCATAATCACAATCATATGATGCCCATTGCATTCAATACTCATACATACATTATACATAACTTCCTAACATGCTCATTAAACTTTTCAAAGCCAATGATAACTCTCCAAAAGAGAGTTATTAGAAGTCTTTTAGGATTGATTTCACCTCATGATTGAAGTAAATTGCCTTTGGTTTATGGAATAAATTCTTGATTTATCATTGTTTTGCTATATGACTTTTGAGAACCTTCATTTTGATACATCATTCTATTTAAGATAGCATTGGAATAGAATTAAGGGGAATTGTATCTAATTGCTATTGGTTCTGGGTATTTTGTTGAGTAGATAGTTGATGGAGCATTATTTTAGCAAAAGTATTGAGAGAGCATTTCTGAAGCAAAACACACAGTTGAAGAATAAACGAAATTTAAAATATGGAAACAAATTTATCTTTTACAGAATTAATCCACCGTTAGATGCAAACCACATGGGCGATTTAACCTAATAGGCTTCCTAATCACAACAAAAAATCTATAAATAGAAAAACATGTTGCCAATGAAAAAGAGTTCAGCTAGTTCTAAAATTCCAAGCCTTTTAGAGAGTTTTAGTTTGAGTTTTTCTCTTCTCAAAAATTTTTCTTCTACCGTAGCTGTATTCTTGAATTTCTGTAGAGAAGAGTTTGGAGAAAGCAGAAACTTCATGAAGATAGAAGCATAAAAATCGATTCTGATTATCAAATTCGTTTAGCTATAGATTTCTACAACTCAATAGGATTTTACTTCATCATGAACTCTTTTACTGCTTTCGTTTATGTGTTGCTATCTTTTATTTGTTTTAGCATGATTTAATCACCTTTGGGTGAGCATTAAGGGAGATGTTGAACTGAGTTAGTTTCGAAGTAAAAGCTTGTTAAATTGAATTGTTCTCTAATTGTTCATATTGTTTAATGTTTATGTCTGCTTGGCTTACACACATAAATATCTTCTCTAAGTTTAAAAAAAAAAACGTGAGAAGTAGATTTCTTTTAAAACACATTAGCCTCTAGATTAGGTTAGTTGCTGACTAAGTGAGGAGAATAGAAATAATCATTCACCTCGTGCACAAAACATCAAGTTTAAATCATATTGGTTAATAAAAGTTAACTTAAGATAATTGGGAGATTTGGAAGGATTTCGAAGAATATTGTTGTGTGATTAAATCATGCAATTCTTTGGCTTCTGCATTCTGCTTCAGGGAAAGCTTTATATTACCTTATTCCAAACTCATTCATTCTTCTCATTACAACTGCTAAAGCATTCTTTTTATTGTGTCATTTAATTTCATCCAACATTTGTTATAAAAATCGATCAATCATTCACTTTGGCTACTTTTGAATTCACTAGGAGAGTAAGCTAAAATATGTTAAAATCTATCACTATTCCTTGTGCAGACGATATAAATATTTATCACTTACTGCTGACTGCGTATACTTGCACATTAATTTGTGTGAATCCATTATTCACTTACACACATGCAAACAAGTTTTTGGCGCCATTGTCGGGGATTAGTTTGAATTTTAACTCATTTAAATTTGATTCTTTTGCTGCATTGCATCTTTATTTACACCGATTCAATTTCTTTGTGATTGCAGCAATTGGTGTATGAACACTAATTCTGATTTAGAAGTTGAATTTTATCGTTAAATCAAAAGGACCTTACGGAGACTAAGAAGGGAATTAAGAAATCGAGCAAATTTAATGAAGCAACACCCTATACTGCCTAGAGGGCCCATAGATCAAGCAAACTAGCAACTAAACAGAGGAAGAGTTCAATTACTTGGTGCAGCAATGTAGTAGCAAATTAGACAAGTGGATCAGGTTGAAAATTATGTTATTCTAACCAATGATAGGGAGAGAGCCATTAGAGATTATGCAGTCTCTATGTTCAATGAATTAAATCCATGGATTGTTTGACAAAATATTCAAGAAACAGATTTTGAGATGAAGCCTGTGATGTTTCAGATGTTGCAAACAGTAGGTCAATTCCATGGCTTACCTGTAGAAGACTAACACTTAAACTTAAAGAACTTCTCTGGAGTAAGTGACTCATTCGTAGCTCAATGAGTTTCTAAGGATGCTCTACGTTAATCTTTGTTTTCTTATTCTTGAAGGAATGGAGCAAAAGCTTGGTTAACTACCTTTGCTCCAGAATCCATCACTACCTGAAATGAGTTAGTAGAAAAATTTATGAGTAAGTATTTTCCACCTACGAAGAATGCCAAACACAAAGTAGAGATTGTTTCTTTCAGGTAGTATATGGATGAACCCTTTAATGATGCTTGGGAAAGATATAAAGAACTCCTTAGAAAGTGCCCTCACCATGGATTGCCTCATTGTGTTCAACTGGTGACATTCTACAATGGTTTAAATTCAGGTACATAGAGCACAGTAGATGCTTCAGCAAATGGTGTTTTACTGTCAAGACCTTACAATGAAGCATATAAAATCCTAGATGGGATATCAACCAACAGTTGCCAATTGTGTGACTCAAGAACCAATCCTGAAAGAAAACCACAAGGAGGGACAGAAGTTGATGCACTAACATCCATTAGGGCAGGTATTGCCTCCTTGACCAACATGATCAAAACCCTTCCCTTAGGGAATGTTACATAGTAAAATGCATATGTGAACCAAGCCACGATGGAGTCATGTGTTGTTTATGGAGAAGGGCATACTTATGAATTTTGCACCAACAATCCAGCATCAATCTGTTATATAAGAAGGAATAATCGTGATTCGAACACTTATAATCCTAGGTGGAAGAATCATCCTAATTTCTCTTAGAGTCAAGGAGGAAATCATCATGAGCCCCCAATTCAGTAGAAGGGAAATTGTTTACTTAGATTTGGGCAACAACATCAGAAATATGTGCCACAGTAGAATAAGCTCATGCCACAACAAAATCCTAGCAATTCGTTGGAAAATATGATGAAGATGTACATGGCTAAGAATGATGCTATGACTCAGAGCCAACAAGCTTCATTGAGAAATTTAAAGATTCAAATTAGACAATTGATAAATGAGTTAAAGGCTCGACCTCAAGGACAAATTCCAGCAAATACTGAAATTCCAAGAAGGGAAGGTCAAGAATAGGTGCAAGTAGTGGAACTTAGGCGTGGTAAGCCATTAGCTGGTACAAGTTCTTTGCTGCAGCAAAAGAGTATCAATTAGAATTTTGTTGGGCCACAAGAAAGCGCAAGCAATGAGATAAGAATTGAAGAAATAACAGGAGATAAAGATGAAGCAGAAGTAGTTACTAAAGCAAAACATGCAAAATCTCAAAAATCTAACCCCATTATTATGCCACCACCATATCCACAAAGATTCAAGTAGAAAACTCAAGAGGTCCAATTCAAGAAGATTTTAGAGGTACTAAAGCAACTTCACATAAACATACAATTAGTAGAAGCTCTTGAGTAAATACCAAATTATGTGAAATTCCTTCAGGACATTCTGACTAAGAAGAAGAGATTAGAAGAATATGAAATGGTTTCTTTGACTGAAGAGTGTAGCGCAATCTTAAAAATAAGATACTTCTAAAAGTTAAGGATCCTAGATCATTTACCATTTCTATTTTGATTTGAGGGAAAGAATTGAGAAGAGCATTATGTGACCTTGGAGCTCGTATCAATCTCATGTCATTATCCATATACAAGAAACTAGGAGTAGGAGAAGCGAGGCCAACCACTGTAACACTGCAACTGGCTGACAGGTCAATTACTTATCTTGAAGGTAAAGATTGAAGATATTTTGGTGCAAGTTGACAAATTCATATTTTTAGTAGATTTTATTATTTTGGATTATTAAGCTAATAAGGAAGTGCCTATAATTTTGGGAAGACCTTTCTTAGCAACAGGTCAAACCCTGATTGATGTTCAAAAAGGAGAATTGACTATGAGAGTGCATGTCCAGGAGGTAAAGTTCAATGTTTGATGCCATGCGATATCCACTAAAAGTTGAAGAATGTTCAACAATCCGAATGCTGGAAGAAATTGTGGAACATACATTTGAGACAAAATTGCAAGAGCAGCATATTCAGCAGTTTGGGATGTTGAATCCTTAATTGTAGAATGTGAGATCAATGTTTCTGATCCAGTAAAGACAGAGGTATATGAGATTTCGTATGATAAAAAAAACATTTGACACTTTAGATTTGAGTGACAGGAAATCCCCACCCATGAAGCAATCTGTTGAGGAGCCACCATGCCTGGAGTTGAAGCCTTTACCACCGCATTTGAAGTATGTTTATCTTGGTGAGAAGGAAACATTCTAATCATTGTTGCAGCAAATTTATTGCCAAACGATGAAGATCGATTAATTAAATTGATGAAGCAATACAATAAGGCAATTGGTTGGACTTTAGCAGACATTCAAGGTATCAACCCATCATTTTGCATGCATAAGATCAATCTAGAAAATCAAACTTTAAGTCTGCAGAATAGCAGAGAAGATTGAATCCAGCCATGAAGGAAGTTGTGAAGAAAGAAGTCATCAAATGGTTAGACACTAGAATTATTTACCTTATTGCAGACAGTAATTGGGTCAGTCCTATTCGGTGTGTGCCCAAGAAAGGAGGAATGATTGTGATCACAAATGAAGCCAATGAACTTATTCTTACTAGGACAATGACTGGTTGGAGGGTATGTATGGATTCCATGAAGCTAAACACAGCTACACGTAAGGATCACTTTCTTTTACCTTTATTGATCGAATGTTGGGTAGGCTCGCAGGTCAAACATACTATTTTTCTAAAGATGGTTATTCTGGTTGCAACCAGACTAGTATAGCCCCTAATGATTGAGAGAAAACCAATTTCACTTGTCCTTACGGTACATTTGCATTTAGGATAATGCCCTTTGGTCTCTGCAATACTTCAGCAACTTTTCAGAGACAAATGATGGCTATTTTCTCTGATATGGTTGAATCAATTACGGAAGTGTTTATGGACGTTTTTTCAATTTTTGAAAATTCATTCACCACTTGTTTAGACAATTTAGTTACAGTTTTGAAAAGATTTGAAGGGACAAATTTAGTTTTAAATTGGAAGAAAATGTCACTTTATGGTGCAGAAAGGCATTGTTCTAGGCCATAAGAGTTCTAAAACAGGGAATAGAAGTAGATAGAGCTAAGATTGAGATCATTGAGAAGATGGAACCACCAACTTCTGTAAAGGGAATTAAAAGTTTCCTTGGCCATGCAGATTTCTACCGAAGGTTTACCAAAGATTTTTCTAAAATCTCTAAACTTTTTTACATATTATTAGAAGCTAACAGATCTTTTGAGTTGAATGCGGGTTGTTTGAAAGCTTTTTAGGTGTTGAAGAAGGCATTAACCACTGCACTGATCATCTCATTCCCAAATTGGAATTTACTGTTCGAATTGATGTGTGATGCAAGTGATTATGGGGTTAGAGCAATGCTGGGATAGAGACAAGATGATTCATCCAATTTATTATGCCAGCAAAATGTTAAATGAAGCACAATTGAATTACACTACTATAGAGATTGAGCTTTCAGCAGTTGTTTTTGCTTTTGAAAAGTTTAGACCATATCTAGTAGATTATAAAGTTACTCTTTTTACAAATCATGTAGCAATTTGCTACCTACTAGTGAAGAAGGATGCAAAGCCAAGATTATCAGATGGGTGCTCATGCTACAAGAGTTTTATTTGGAGATTAAAGATAAGAAAGGTTTGAAAAACTATGTTGCAGATCATCTATCAAGAGTTGAGCAAACAAAAGAAATGTTGCAACAACCAGAAATTAGAGACTGTTTCCTAGATGAGCAGTTGTTTACAGTAGCACATATTAATGATGTTGAATTACCATAATTTGCAAATATTGCTAACTATTTGGCTGTAGGTTTGTTACCTTGAGAATTGACGAAACAACAATTAAAGAAATTTCTTGATGATGTGCGCTTCTATTTTTGGGATGATTCATTCGTCTATAGGTAGTGTGTTGATGGGATTGTATGAAGATGTGTTTATCAATTAGAAGTTCTAGCAATACTAGAGCATTGCATACAACACCATATGGAGGACACTTTGCAGAGCAAAGGACCGTAGCTAAAGCATTACAATCTGGATATTTTTTGGCCTTCAATGTTTAAGGATGCCCATATATTTTGCAAGACATGTGATAAGTGTCAAAGAAAAGGAAACATTGGAATCAAAGATGAAATACCACTGACTTTCATTTTAGAGATAAAGTTATTTAATGTCTAGATGATTGACTTTATGGGACTTTTTCCCCCATCTAATGGTAACTCCTACATATTTCTAGTTGTTGAATATGTGTCAAAATGCGTAGAGGCAATTGCTTGTGCTAAAAAATGATGCTAAAACAGTTTTAATATTCCTTCAAAAGAATATCTTCACTCACTTTGGAACTCCATAAGCATTAATAAGTAACAAACAATCTTAATTTATTAACAGGATCCTAAATAATTTATTAGCAAAATATGGTGTAAATCATAGAGTGTCCACCCTTTATCACCCACAAGCCAGTGGTCAAGCTAAGGTTTCCAATAGGGAGATTAAGGGAATCTTAGAGAAGGATGTTAACCTGACTAGGAAAGATTGGTCTTTCAGACTATCAGATTCTCTTTCTACTTATAGAACTGCATTCAAAACACCTTTAGAAATGTCTCTTTATAGGTTAGTCTATGGCAAGACATGTCATTTGCCTCTAGAGTTAGAGCACAAGGCTTTTTGGGCTTTGAAGAATCTGAATTTTGATATCATAACTGCTGGAGCGGTGAGATCTTTATAGTTAAATGAATTGGAAGAGCATTGTCATTTTTCTTATGAAGATGCAAAGATTTACTATGAGAAGACCAAAGTATAGCATGACAAGAGATTGATTCCAAAACAATTTGAGAAAGGTCATCAAGTATTGCTTTACAACTCAAGACTTAAACTCTTTCCTAGAAAGTTGAAGTCTCGTTGGTCTAGACCTTTCACCATTTAGAGGTCTTCCCATATGAAGCTGTCACGTTGAGAAATGAGAACAATGGAAGAAACTTCAAAATCAATGGACAGAGAATCAAACATTATTGGGGAGAAAATTTTCTTTGGAAATATGCCTCTCTCTAGTTGCTAGAAACTTGACGAAGCAAGACTATTGTGGGAGCATTTTCTAAGCATCACGTCAAATTATTTTTCGCTCCCTTCTGCAGTTTTCATTTTTTTTGTTTTATTTAAACAAAATTTGGAAAATATTGCATTTACATTGACCGTATTAATTTTGTTTAGTTTAATTAGATTAGATTTTATTTCATTCTATTTTATTTTTATATTTTGATTTTTAGTTTGCCATTGGATTTCAATTTGAATAATTAGATTTTGTATGAAGAATTATTTCAATTTTATTTGCGTATTTTAACTTCAAAAAATAAGAATCAAATTTAAATTTTCACTTTCCGTAATTATCTCTAATTGATTTTGAATTTTCTTCTGCAGATAATCAAAAAAAGTTAAGAGAGAGAATTTCCAAATTGAGGCAAAAATTATTTTGAGGAGAGGGCATATTTACTTTCAAAAATCAAATTTTACCTACCGTAATTAAGGCCCTAACGTCTATTTTGCAGGGAACAGAAGATTTGACAGAGCCGTAATAATCACAGCAGATCCATTGGCATATTTTTATTCCAAAAATAATGAGTTTGCATGGATTAATTAAGAGATTTTTAAATTAATGTTTGTCCAAAAACCTGATTTGCTCTTAGATTAATTTTATTTATATTTGCAAATCCCTTCTCTTTCTTCTCATCTTCTTTAAATTATTTTGTTCTTTGTTCTGTAAGAAAACCCTTGAGCAAACAACCACAATGCCTCCCAAAACCAGAATGAAGAAACTACCTGACTTCAATGCTGACTTGTTTCTAGATGCTCTAGTAGCACCTACAACAGAAGAGTCTATTCCTTTACCACCTCTAAAGAAGAGAGAAAAGAAAAGGAAGACCAAGAAAGCAGTTACACCTCCCTCTTTGGTCAAAGTTCAACCTATTATAGAGGAAGTCTTGGTTGCAGTGCATACATCTGAGTAAGTAAGAAAAACCTCCACACCAATACCTGAACCAAAGGCCTAGACGGAGGAGGAATCTGAAGCTCAAGTTGAAGAAGAACAAGAAGTTGTACCACCCACCACAGAGTAAGAACAACCAAACGAACTAGTAGTCAAAGAAATCACTGCGAATGGAATACAACATGAAGAACCTGCAGTTACTGAGATGCATGTTGACCCATTGCCATGCTTTTCAAAGAAAAAGAAAGAGAGTAAAAAGAAGAACAGGTTGCAGGTGAAGGTACACCTAAAACTCTTGAGGACTTTATTCCAATGCAACCAAGTGCAAAAAACGCTCTAAGAAAAGGGAAAGTACCCATGCCAGAGCCTTTGCTGGATCATTAGTTGCCTATTTGCGCTGCCTAAATAATGATGCCGCCAGAAGCAGATATGAGGATATAAAGAAGGGAGATTTGTTAGCCGAAAGAGGATTTCTGAACCTTACGATGAGCTTTCCGCTTTATTTTTACTGCCATTACTAACCACACTTGGAAGTATTTCTGCAGAAAGCCTAAGCTCGCCATCGTTGGGATAGTTCGAGAGTTCTATGCCAACCTTGACGAGAACAATGGTTTTGAGACGATAGTAAAGGGAGTTTCGGTTGATTTTTTGCCAGGAGCAATTAACGTATATACCACATCCAAGACTTCCCCCTGCTATTTACAATGAGATGACAATTTCTCTCGCACCGAAACAATTAAATTCTACATTAAGAGAGGTAGGAATTGAAAGAGCATAATGGCAAATTTCTTCAACCGGAGCTCAAACGTTCCAATCTGCATTCTTAAAAATTGAAGTAAACATTTGGTAATCTTTTCTCAAACTTCAACTGCTTTCTGTAATGCACGATTCAACAATTAAGCAAGATCGTATCCATATGGTATTTGCAATCCTTCACTCTTTAAGTATTGATGTAGGGAAGATCATTGCATCTGAAATTTATCTCCGTTAAAGAAAAAAATAGGTAACTTATTTTTCCCCAACACCATTACTGCCTATGCAAGAGAGCTGGTATTCCAATATTTCCAGACAATATATCTTTGTTTGATAAGGGGTTGATCGACACAGCTAATCTTGTATGACTGCGAAGGGATGAGGCAAAACCTAGAATGGGAGGACGTCTCAACGGTATTCATCATCTACGAGAACAACAGAAGTTGTTGATGAGTCGAATGGAGTTTCAGGAGCTACAATTTCAAACTTATTGGAGTTACACCCATAGACATGACATGGCTCTTAAACAGACAATACAGTCCAACTTTAGCAAACCATTTGATTAAGCCATTCCACCTTTTCCTGACGACTTAATGAATTTATGGATCCAGCCTCCTTCTATGATACTTGAAGAAGATGATGAGGAGCAGGACCCGTCATTGGAGAATGACTGCATTGACGAATGTTGCTTAGGGATGTTGCTTTCCCTATCTCTCTTCTAATATAAAATATTGCTTTATTATGAAATCTTTTGTTTGGTTATTTATGCTTCATGTTTTTACTTTCCCCGTTAATGTTAGTTTCTGTTTGATGCAATCCCCCTATCTCCTTTAATCGATAATTGTTGCAATGCCTCTTGATAATGAAATCTATGTTGGGTGTGGGAAACAATTCTTGTGCTACAGCAATCAGAATATTTTTCGATCAGAATAACTATGACTAAGCAAACAAATTGTTCCAACAACAGTAGTAATTAATACCCCTTTCAATGAGAGACACCAGTTGACTAGTATGCGAGCTTAGTTTTTGTTTCTTATGGTTCAAAACTTATTAGCCCAGATTCGTTCTAGACAATTAAGTCCACTTATTTTGCCTAGTCTTAAGAAACTTCTCTTAGTTCAGTTAATCCCTACAAAAACTTTGCTCCAGCAATTAGAGGATCATTTTGTTTCCCCGATCAAACTTGTCTAGGTTACCTTATACTAAGTTTGGGGATTTACCCTCGTCTTTACTGTCCAGCACATTGGGGACAATGTGCATTTTAAGTTTGGGGATGCTGAGTCCCTTTTGGACCTTTTCTTATCAAACATTATTGAATGTTATTTATTGTGAACAATGTACGTAAATGTGCATTCCTCTGTTTTTGGTAGTACACTTCTCTCCCTTTAGACACCTGTGTTCTTCTTGAAAATTAGAAGACAAGTGAATATTCGCAAAAAAAAAATAATAATAATAAAAAGGGATGAGTGTTGCTTGAATGTTATTGTATTTTTAGAACAGGAAGGTGACTACCAAGAATATGAACGAAATTTCTGATAAGTGATGAGTCTTGAAAGAGGCTATGACTTGAAGGGAACAAAATTTTTGCTATGTAAAAAGCTTTTGAGAGAGCATTCTGTGAGCAATCATATAAACTAAAATCTATGGAATCTGAAGACATGATAGAGAAGGGAATAGGATGAGAATCTGATTGAAGGATTGCACAGTAAGGTTGATGACTTAGAAGTTAGCTACCTAAGAGTTAGGGCCCTTAGGATAAGTAAAATTTATGGCATGTGTAGAAAGATGAAGGGAAGATAAGAGATTGACTTAAAAGAGATGTGAGATAGCTTGATAGCTAATCAGTCTTTCATTGAACTGTCATCTCATTTGACTATAGGATTTTGTCGCCAGATCAATGGTTTTGTTTTCTTAGAAGTCTAAAACATTACTTGAGGACAAGCAATATTTCGAGTTTGGAGATTTTGATAACTCTCCAAAAGAGAGCTATTAGGAGTCTTTAAGGATAGATTTCACCTCATGATTGAAGTAAATTGCCTTTGGTTTATGAAATAAATGTTTGATTTACCTTTGTTTTGCTTATATGACTTTTGAGAAGATACATTTTGATACATCATTCTATTAAAGACACCAATGGAATTGAATTAAGGGGAATTGTGTCTAATTGCTAAAGATTTTAGGTATTTTGTTGATGAAGCATTGTTTTAGCAGAAGTATTGAGAGAGCATTTCTAGAGCAAAATGGACAAATGAAATCCATGCGAGAATAATAGAAATTTGAAATATGAAAATAAATTTATCTTTTTACGGAATTAATCCACCATTAGATGCGGACCACATGGGCAATTTAAGGTTTCCTAATCACAACAAAAAAACCTATAAATATAAAAAGATGCTACCAATGAAAAGGATTTTAGCTAGTTTTGAAATTCCAAGTCTTTTGAAGTGTTTTAGTTCGAGTCACTCTCTTTCGCAAGAATTTTTCTTCTACCGTAGTTGTGTTCTTGAATTTCTATAGAGAAAAGTTTAGAGAAAGCAGAAACTTCGTGAAGACTAAAGTAGAAAAATCGATTATGTTTATCGAATTCGTGGAGCAACTCATTTCCACAACTCAATAGGATTTTGCTGTTGGGGTTGGTGCCCTAAATCTCGTGAGTTTCGTAATTTTTGTAATTATTGTAAACATATTATTTATTTAATAAAATAAGATTTTATTTTATTTCAATTATATTGTGCATTAGGACCCAATCCAATAAACTAAGATCCAAGGTTACTTAATGTAATTTAAACGTGTATGTGGTAGACATACAGATGGATCGTGTTTTAAATAATAACATAAATAGTCTTTAGTATATGGATATGGTTGCGTACCTTATCCTGGTAACACTATAGGATACAGCCCACTTTGCAATTGTTACAAAAAGTTGTAAAGTGTTACAAACGGTTATGATCCTAACCATTCATGTGAGGACATGTGAGTGGGGGT